>CAWUFW010021431.1:0-121053 GCA_963921515.1 Calotriton arnoldi | reverse complement strand
GTGCGGCGTCACGAGGCTCCTTCGCGGTCGCTAGCCCGTTGGCTAGTAGCCCTTAACGAAGGCCAATCTTTTCCTTACTTGGCATCCTGGTTGCTCCAGGCCTGCCCTCACTTACCCTCGCTGGGTGAGTTCCACAGACCTTGCTGGTCTGCACCATCGACGATCTACATCTTACTCGAGACTTGCCGTTGCCAAGGCTTGTTGGGTCCAATCCGGTCGCCGACACCTCAGCACTCGACAGACATCGAGCACCAGCCCGAATCCTGCTCCTGGTCGCCGACAACGCCTCCCGGACCTCGTGGCTGAAGAGTCAAGACGACCGTCAACGCACCTGAAGCACTCGACATCGGTGGGCATCTGTCCATCGCCTTCCTGGTCACTGGCTAGTGACCCAGACTCTGTCCCCTCTGCTTTCAGGTTCACCAGAACTCCGATCCACTCTTGGATCCACCCGGACACTTTTCTCTTGGCCGCCAGCAGCACTTTGCAGCAGATCGCCATTCGAATCGACGACGAAACCCGACCCCGAAAGGCACCTATGCACCCGGCTTCCCTGGGTGAGGTAACACGAGTACTCCGGTGCTCCCGTGGGTAGAGACTCTTCAAAGTCCTAGATCTCAAAGGGTTTTGTCCTAGTCCTCTTCTAAGTGTCCCTTTCCTCTATTTTCCCGATCCCGACTTTCTCCATAGAAGTTAACGGCGTATCGCGGTTGTGTATTTACACTGCACGCGTCTCCCGTGGGTCCCCTGTGTCACTACCTTGGGTGGTTCCTTGTGGTCCAAGCACTTCTAGAGGCTCTAGGCCTAGTGTCTAGTTCAGTCGTGGTTCGCATACCACTTTATTGGTATATGGTTTGGTACGCCCCTAGGGCCCAAACGTGTATTTGTGCTATTATTGTGATTTAAGATCTTATAACTTATGTATTTCGAACTCTAGCCTCATAAAGAGACTAGAGGGGTGTGTTTAGTAATAAATACATATATTTTGAATATATACCTGGTGTGGTGCTCTTTCATTTGGTCACTCAAGAGATTATAGACTGGTAAAACAAGCTGCTTTACATTCCTTCAAGACTTAGCCTGAAGGCTGCTCTCCATAGCTACCACTAGGATAGCTTTCAATAAGGTTGTCTTTAACCTACCTACCATAAGAGTCGATTTGGACTGGTGCAAGGTGCCCACTATAATTAGTGGACAGCATATGCCAGGCCAACTTCTCACATATACAAACCCCCAAAGGCAGAGCCATTCACAGTCATGTGACCCAGGACACTGACAGAAGGCAAAAATGGCTAGGAGAAGAAAAAGCCAACTTTC
The DNA here is from genome assembly GCA_963921515.1 of Calotriton arnoldi. Taxonomy (NCBI): domain Eukaryota; kingdom Metazoa; phylum Chordata; class Amphibia; order Caudata; family Salamandridae; genus Calotriton; species Calotriton arnoldi. The sequence continues at coordinate 119,736 of CAWUFW010021431.1, read as the reverse complement.
TAAAAGTGGCATTCTTGGAATTGTGCCTTAAAATCCAACTTTACTATTAAAGAGGGTTTCAAATTACAATCCATTTGAGTTTAAACACCATATCTCTACCAGCATCCAGTCAAGAGTTAACACGTATTAAATGTAATAAGGTAACTCAATGTTAGTCAATGTGCGAGAGAGGCCTTACAATAGTGAAAATAAGGCTTTAGGAGTTTTTCACTACTAGGACATGTAAAACTTAAACCCACATGTCCTACTTTATAAATACCATGCGCCCTGCCCTATGGGCTCTTAGGGCCTACTCTAGGGGTGACTTATAAGTATTAAAAAGGAAGGTTTAGGCCTGGAAAACTTTATTTTGCGAGGTCAAAATGGCAGTTTAAAACTACACTACAGGCTGCAGTGGCAGGCCTGAGACATGTTTTAAATATTTACTATAGTGGGTGGCACAAAGAGTGCTGCAGCGCCACAAGTAACATTTAATTTATAGGCCCTGTGTACAGATAGTACTACTTAACTGGGAACATACAAGTAAAGTAAATGTGCCCATCAGGTGTAGGCCAATTTTACTATGTTTTAGGGAGAGATCACAAGCACTGTAGTGTTGGTTGGCAGTGGTAAAATACACAGAGTCCTAATGTCGACAAAAATGAATTCTGAAAAACAGGAGGGGAGAAGGCAAACCGTTTGGGGGGATACCATGCCAAGTATGTCAGTTCTAACAGAAAGAGACTCAAAATTTAGAATAAATCAAACAAACAGAAACATTCTACAGAAGTCTATGTAAATGTAATACTTATGTACACATGAACGAGAGTGTTATCGCGATGCATTACAATCTGAAATGAGATATGTGTATATGTGTTTTGTAGATGACGGTGTCCGATATTGAGAACAATAAACAGATCAGAATGATTTTTACTACAAATGCTAATAGAATAACACAGAATTAATTAGAATAGAAATATTGACGTGATCAATACATTAGAGTTAAATCTTGATTATTTAAAACTCTTCTAAATACAATTGCCAGTACAAGAGAAATTAAATATGAACTTCAGTATTTGAGGAGTGGCAAGGCAAGTAGAGGGATTCAGCGCTTTTTGATAGTTTGCTAAGAAAAAAACATTTAATCATAGATTCTTAGCTAAGGTTCTACTTTGTTCTTTGCTGTTTTTGTGGAGAAAACAATTAAGTGAGATGTATCAATCAATCAGGATTTATAAAGCGCGGCTAATCACCCTATAGGGTATCCAGGTGCTTGCAGGCCCCTGAGGCTTATTCGAAAAGCCAGGTCTTGAGGGTCATTCGGAATTCCAGATGGGAGGTGATGATCCAGAGTTGCGTGGGGAGGCTATTCCATGTCTTTGCTGCGATGTGTGAGAAGGAGCATCCTCCACTTTGCTTCGGTAGATGTGGGGAATATGGGCAAGTGAAAGGGAAGTGTAGCGTAGTCTTCTCAATGGTTGGTGGAAGTTCAGTCAGTGGTTAATGTAGACGGGTCCTTGGCTGTGTAGAGCCTTGTGTGCATTGGCCAGCAGCTTGAATTGGCATCTCTTCTGTATGGGGATCTAGTGGAGTTTCCTGAGGTGGGGTGTGATGTGGGTTCATCAGGGAAGGCCAAAGATGAGTCTGGCTGCGGTTTTCTGTATGGCCTGGCGTCTCTGTAGAAGGTGTGTGGCGATTCCTACGTAGAGGGCATTGTCGTAGTCTAGTTGGCTGGTGATGAGGGCTTGTGTCACGGTGCGTCTTATTTGTAGGGGTGGGCACTTGAAGATCTTATGTAGAATGCGCAGAGTGAGGAAGCTGGCGAAGGAGACAGCGTTGATCTGTGATTTCCTTGTGAACTTGTTGTCAATGATGATTCAAAGGTTTCTGGCGTGTTTGGAGGGAGTGGGTGCGGGTTCTAGGTCTGATGGCCACCAGGAGCTGTTCCACATGTTGCTGCTGTTATTAAAGATCAGTACATCTGTCTTGTCTGTGTCCAGCTGCAGGCATTTGTTCTTCATCCAGTAGGCAACATTTGTCATGCATCTGTGGAAGTTGGTTCTGGTAGTGGTGGGGTCGTCGGTGAGTGGGAGGATAAGTTGGGTGTCGCCTGCATAGGAAATTATGTTCAGATCATGGGATCTGATGATGCTGGTCAGCGAGGTCACATATGCATTGAAGAGTGTGGGGCTGAGGGATGAGTCCTGGGGGACATCGCAGGTGATGTCCTTTGGTTCAGAGGTGAAAGGTGAGAGGTGGATCCTCTGGGTTCTTCCGGTGAAGAAGGAGGTGATCCATCTGAGCACGTCTCCTCCTTCGGTCAGTGTGTGGTGGGATACTTTGTTGAAGGCCACTGAGAGGCAGAGAGGAATCAAAGTTGCTGTTTCTCCTCGGTCGAGATGGGTTCAGATGTCGTTGTTGGCTGTGATCAAGGTGGTTTCGATGCTGTGAGTGCTGGGAATCCGGATTGGGAGGCATCAAGTAGCTGGTTCTGCACCAGGTGTTCGCACTAAGTTAGCAGGGTATGCCCAGACGTGGGTCCCTTGCTCACTTTGCCACTGGATTCAAGCTAGCCTGGCTGATGAGGTATTACCCCGAAATCGGTCCCAGGACGCTTGTTTCCTATCCAGGGAGGACCTGGCCTGGCAGTTCAGGCTGGACTGTTCCCATGAGGCACAGTGTCAAGACTGATTTGCATATGGCTGGGTCCAAATAGGGGTGGCGAAGTGAGCTAAAGAACAAAGATGGATTCAACCCAGATCTGTGACTGGGGGTGAGTGTCTGAAAAGTTTCAGCACTTCGTCCATCATCTCCTTGTGTTTGCTCAGCTCCAGGTGTGTCATGAGTTGATTGTTGATGATCTTTTCCAGTACCTTCACTGGTAATGGGCGCAGAGAGATTGGCCGGTAGTTCTTGAGTTCGCTGGGGTCAGTGGAGGGATTTTTGAGAAGTGGTCTGACTGCGGAGTGTTTCCAGGCGTCGGGAAATGTTGCGGTGGTGATAGAGGTGTTGAGTAGGATGGTGAGTTCCTGGCCGATCCTATGGTTTCTGAGGTTGAAGATGTGGTGCGGCATGGGTCTGTGGGAGCTCCCTAGTGGATGGATTTCATGGTGGAGGTCGTGTCCTGAGTGGAGAGGATGTTCCAGCTGGTCAGTGTGTGGTTTGTGTCAGTTACGGTGGTGGCATATCTGTCGAGCAAGTCCGTAGGTGCTGTTGAAGTTTCTGCATATGGTTACAATCTTGTGAAAGAAGTGGGCAAGGTTGTTGCACAGCTCCTGTGAGGGTGTGATGTTGTTTTCACTGTCAGCTGGGTTGGAGAATTCCTTAACGATGTTGAAAAGTTCCTTGGTGTTGTTGACGCTGGTTTCGATGCATGCAGCAATGGCTGTCTTCTTTGTTGCCCTCAGCAGGTGGTGGTAGAGGTTGAGGGAGGTCTTGAAGGATGCCCTGTCAGAGGTGTCCTTGCTGGTGCGCCATCTCCTCTCCAACTGTTTGCCGTCTCGTTTCACTGTTCTGCATTCTTGGGTGTACCAGCTGGCCTTTTCAGAGGATTTTCTATGGATGTTGCTGTTTATGGGACAAAGCTGCCTGCACAAGTGGTGATCCAGGTGTTGAAGTTTTTCACTCCCTGTTCCAGGTTGGTGGCGGTAGCAGATGTACCATAGCAAAATGTCCTGCTAGGTTATGAGAAACAGAGATCATAGTCTTAATGTGAGCAGTGTCTTAACTTCCACACAGATCATCTGACAAGCTCAAAGCCATAAACAGCACACCTAGGAGAAATTATTTTTTGAAGGGTTTGCAGGTTCTGTCGAATTTCCAATTGAGATTCAAGAGTTTTGACAGATCCCACAAATGGCCGATGGAAATTTGTGATCCATGCGGTCAATTACGTTCCTCAAATCTCTGAGGTGTATGCAAGAGAGTTCAAGTGTGGTAGGTGAGACAAAGTGAAAGCAGCAGTTTTCTTTTTTAGTTCTGGCTTGAGAGAGCAGCTGTCGCTTTACCTTATTTGATCAATCTAATAAAGAACTTTCAGGAGTAATACAGAGAGGGGCTTTGGCGCAGCACACATGTTAGTGGACTGAAGTACATGTTTTAAATGGCAGGAGTTTAGTGCTTCTATGAAAAAAGAGTTTACCCTCCATGCAGCTGTGATTATTTTGTTTGCTTATCCAGCAGTCTGAGCTAGCAGCAGTATGGCTTCCTTGAACTGTCTAGGCCACACGTGGCACTGTGATGTTGTTAAAGTGTCTTAGAGAAAAATATAATTTACATTATTTGTCTTTCTCTGGCAGCAGCACAGATGAGAGGAGAGCGGTTATGGGTAATGTATTGCTATTTTCCAGTCCAGCACCCACATGGACCATAAGTAATATTAGACTTCAGAGTGCATTTTGTGTTTGAGAGCAGTGTGGGATGCCCAGGGCTACACTAATCTACATGGATTTTTAGATCTGGCTTGGCAAGGCAGGTTTTGCTGACCTTATGTGGTCAACAAAAAAAAAGCTTTCAGAGTACTACTGAGAGAGGGTCTTAGGCTCCACCTACATGTTGGTTTCCCTGAGTAGGGGGTTTGATTGGGCCAAATCTGTATCCTTCCTCAAAACTGAGTCCTTATTTCACACTTTTTGGCTTGTGGCAAATCTTATACTCAATACAGCAGGACTGAGTCTATTATGGTGACAAGCCAATGATTTTGGCTATAGGACTGATCTATTTATAATTTTACATTATGCATATTTGTATAGCTTGCTAGTCACTCATGAGGGTATCCAGGCACTTCGCAGAAGGGTAGGCGGTGGTCTCCCAGGAAATTGATTGGAAAAACCAGGTCTTCAGCTTGTTGCGGAACACCAGAAGCAATGATGAGGCTCTGATGTGCTGTGGGAGGTCGTTTCATGCTTTGGGGGAGATGGATGACAAGGAGAGACCTCCTGCTCTATTTTTGTGTGTATGAGGTACGTGTGAGAATGAGAGTCCCACTGAGCAAAGGTGCCTGGAGGGTTGGTGGAAGTATATGTGGCTGTTGAGGTAGGCGAGGCCTATGTTGTGTAGTGCTTTACATGTGTGTGTGAGGAGTTTGAAATGAGTGCGCTTGGGTATGTAGAGCTAGTGTAGTTCCTTGAGGTGTGGTGTGATGTGGGTGTGGCATAGTAGGTTGAAGACAAGTCTTAATGCTGAATTTTAGATGGCTTGGACCCTGTTCAATAGCCGTTTGGTAATTCCAGCATAACGTTTGTTGCCATAGTCAAGTCTGCTGATTATGGGCGCCTGTGTGACTGTTTTCCTGGTGTTCTCTGGCAGCCACTTGAAGGTTTTCGCAGCATCATCAGGATGTTCAAGTATGTGGAAGTCATCGTGTTGACTGGGCTTTCATGTCGAGCTTGTCGTCAAGGATGATTGCTGCGTTTCTGGTGTAGGGGGTGGTGGTTGGTGTAGGTCCAAGGTTTGCTGGCCAACAGGTGGAGTACCATGGAGAGATCTTCCTTATGAAAATCACAACTTCGGTCTTGTCTGAGTTGAGCTTTAGGCAGTTGGATCTCATCCAGGTGGATACTGAGGACATGTAGGTGGCAAGGCTGGTTTTTGTCACGGGAATCTTGTCCGTAAGGGAGACTATCAGTTGGGTGCCATCTGCTTAGGAGAGAATGTTGATGCCCTGCAATCTGATGATGTCGGCCAGTGGTGTCATGTAGATGGTGAACAAGGTCGGGCTGAGAGATGATCCATGGGGTACTCCACAAATGAGGCTCCTAGCTTCAGACATGTAGGGTGGCATGCTGAATTTCTGTGTTCTTCCTGTAAGAAAAGAGCATATCCATTTGAGAGTGTGTCCTTGGATGCCTGCATTGTGAAGTATTCTGATCAGGATGGAGTGGGAGACCATGTCAAAGGCTGCTGAGAGGTCGAGCAGGATGAGGGTCATGGTTTCTCCTTGGTCAAGGATCATCCTGATATAGTAGGTCGCTGCAATGACAGCAGTATCGGTGCTATGATTGAGTCTGAAGCCTGGTTGAGTGTTGGCAGGAGCTGGTGGTGGTCGAGGCGGTTGGCGAGTCACTTGTTGATCGCTTTCTCCATGACCTTGGCTAGGTATGGTAATAGGTAGCTAGGGAGAGCAGGGGCTAGTAGTTTGCTAACTGGGTGGGGTCTGCCAAATATTTCTTTAGTAGTGCATTGACCACTATATATTTCCAGGTCTCCGGAAATGTGGCGGTGCTAATGGAGGTGTTCATGATGTGAGTGAGTGCTTCTCTGATAGGGGAGGCGCCCATGTTGTAGATGTGGTGGGGGCAAGGGGCCTTCACGGCTCAGAGTGAATACTTCCCATGATGTTGGCTACTTTTCCCATGGTGATTGCTTTCCATGCAGTCAAGGTGCTTCTGAAGTTTTTTGTGGGTAGGCTGGAGGCGCATCTGCTGGGGTTTGGTGGAGGGATGAAATTGTTGTAAATCGTTTTGATTTTGTTGCTGAAGAATAGGTCTTGGGAGGGGATGATGCTGTTGGTGGTGGAAGTTGGCGCGGTCAAATCTTTGACAATTGTGACGATTTCTTAACAGATATTGGAGCTGCTTTCTATGCGCTAGGCTAGAGCCTTCTTCTTGGTTTCTCAGGTCTGATGGTGGTAACTTCTTAACGTCTATATGCATTGAGGTGTTGGTTTCTCGGTGATTGGCACTTCATCTGCTTTCCAGCTGTTTGGAGTATTGATTGGTTGATCGGATTTCCTCTGTGCACCACTTAGCATACTTCCGAGTTCTGTTCTGGGGTTTGTGTTTGCAGCATTCCAGGGAGTCGGTGCAGTCTGTGATCCACTTGTTGAGTACTTTGATGTGGCTGTTTAAGTTACCCATGGGGTTGGGTTGGTTCATGCATAGGGTGTGGGACTAGTCCAGTTCCATGATGCTGCTTCAGCAATGGGAGATGGAGTGGCCTGGCCAGCTGCAGCTGGCCAGGCAGGTGGTGGCGGGTTTCATTTGGCGAGGGACGTTGATCTGGAAGTGGGCGATGGAGGGGTCAGTCCAGGTGAGAGGCACGGTTGCGGTGACCTTCATGCCGTTGAAGGTGGCGAAGATAGGGTCAAGGATGTGTCAGGCGGAGTGTGTGGGTCTAGCGGCATGCTGTGTGTCTGAGGTTTCCTAGGCTTTCTAGGAGTGTGGATAAGCTGTGGTCTGTCCAGTGTTCCAGGTGAAAGTTGAGGTCACTTAGGAGGATTTAGGCATTGGAGTCGATGGTGAGAGAGGCAACGAAATCTGCGATGTTGTCGGTAAAACTTGCTCGTGGTCCAGGAGGACGATAGACAGCAGTACTGTTCAGGGGGAAATTTGCAGAGATTGCAGTTTGTAATGTAGGTATTCCATGATGGGGGTCATGTTCTCTGTGTCTGTGGTGCAGCTAACTGTTTCTTTGACGATGATTGCGATTTCTCCTCTTGGTTTGTATTGTGGTCCTGATGTGCAATCTTGTATCCTGCCAGGATGGCCATTGTGATGTCGGGTGCTGACATGGCAGTCAGCGACATTTCTGTGAGGCAAAGGAGGTCCGGGGCTTTGTTATCCAATAGGTCCCAGATTTCTGTGGAATGTTTGCTGAGCGAGCGGGTGTTGAGGAGCATCCATGATAGACTGTCTTGGGGTGCATGCTTGCTAGTGGGAGTCGAAGGTGTGCTGTGCTTTGTCTAAATGTGTGCATGTGAGTTGTGCTAGCTTGGTGAGTGGGCTGCTGCATGCCAAACGGAAGTGGGTGCAGGCAAAGGCTCTTCCTATGTTGTGCGGTGCGGCAACAGTGGAGGATTTGGCATCCAGGGTTGAGAGACCAGAGGGATGTTGTGGAGTACTGCAAGGGAGGGTTGGACCAGATTTTATGGCACTGAGCGCATATGGGCATGGACGGCCCACAGCCACCATTAGGTACGTCCTGGAAGCCGGGGATGTTACAATAAAGGCAGTAGGCCAGACATATTTATTGGGAAAACCATATGTTAAATTCAAAGGACATTTAAGGGTGAATCGTTATTATTCTGTATTACAGCCTACAGATAGGTATTTTGTTACAAAAGAATCTTTCAGATTACCATAGTAGGCTAAGGTTTGGCGTTGGCTATCCCTGTGACAAACCATGGATACAGAAGTTTTGCTCTGTAAAATTCTTTGTTAGGCACTTTAAGGAGAGATAGTAGTTGCTTAGCCAAGTATAAGTTTGTGTGCCTCTCTAACTTTATGACATGATGGTTGCCTTGCAGAAATGGTTCTGCTCAAAACAGAAGGCCTGAGTTGCTTATGATGACATGGTAAATGCCTGATTGGTACACTGGGAAACACTATGCCTGATGCTATAGGCTTGGTCTGATATTATGAAACTTTATGACCAACACCCCAGTCAGGTTCAACATACCCATCCTGCACCACCCTTGAACTACTACCACCAGACCTGCCTTTCGCGGCTGGGAAAGCATCATAGAAGATGACTGGGCTTCTGTCCTCTCAGCACCCCGGCCCAAGCATGCCAGCAACTTGCCAAATGCCATCAAGAACTTCAACAGCTGGATCTCTGCAGGCGCCGAGACCCAGGCTCCCCTCAAGTGAAACCAAACAGTAAGAGCCCAACCACAGGCCAGCTGTACGCAGAGGAACTCAGGTTGGTGAAAGGCCACTGCACGCAACTTGAGTAAATGGAGAACAAACCAAAACAACTTCAAATTCGCCCTTTAGACCTTGTCATTTTATATTTTCTCAAGTAAAACTGTGCATTTGTTGGACAACATAAATGTTGGACTGGTGCGAGACTGATTCTGAGCACCCCTCAGGATATGTTGGCCTATAGTCCTGCTAGCTCACAGTGCACCATCTGCATCCCTAGCTTTACATGGTAACAAATGGATGTGCAACCTCAGAACATGATAACCCGGACTCCCAAAGGAATCATGGTAATAGATCTAGAATCCTTTTGCTTAGTTACTTATGCATACCCAAAGAAATATACAAGAAATACACAACATGTGGTTTCAATATTTATTGAAGCATTGTGATCCTTGAGTAAAATACATGCGCTGCAATAATCAATAAAAGGAAATAGAAAAATTTGTGAATAGCATTACAAGAATGGTGAAAAAGATGAATAGTTCAACCATTTTGCTTATTACAGAGAATATATGCTTGCCTACAAGTATTGTAATATAATGTACTCCTACCTAGCGCATCATAACCTATCATGTCTAGGGTGAGTGAATCTGCCACATCCCTATCTGGTGGTCTAACTCACCATTACCTGTGGGTTAGTGTCAGCAAGCTGCCCATCTTGGTGTAGAGTTCTACAGCATCCCTCGAATGAGGTAACAGGAATCAGCTGAGTTGGTATTCCAGCATGGACCGACCTCTCAGTGCCAGCGAAATGCTCCTCTGTTTAAGCAAAGGCTTGATGTCACATATATAATAACATCCTCCATGTTGCCATGCCGAAGCCGCAGTGAGGCCGCTATTGTTTATTCTATTGTGATAGCTCTGTCGTCCAGGGGTCAAAAACCAGTGGCGGCTGGTGACATTTGAAAGTGGTGCGGCGTAAAACAATTGTCTTACTTCACTGCTTCTCCTCCCCCCCCCCCCGAGAAAATTTTGAAAAAAGAGTGGGCAAATGGTGCATTTTCAAGCAAATTTGAGAGTGCAATCCCACTATTCGGACTCCTGCCTCATATTCATCATTACTACTGACGCCCTGCACCAAAACATGGACAGACCACACCCACCCTACATTAAGATAAGGCCTTCCGCTACTACCACACGCTACACAGAGACAGATCCCACGCACTACATCACAACAATGGCAGACACTACTACTACCCCAGAACTCTGCAGTTAAAGAATGCGCCACACGGTGCCTATCAGTGAGACAAGCAACTAGAAACTGGAATCTTCTAGAATGAAAGTGCCAAGTACGGATTGAAGTAACATACTGGCCACGACCTCTTTAAACTGCTAATACGTGTGAAGCTAGACCATGCACGCGAAAGAAGGGACCATGTACCTCTTATTGCAACTGATAGGTAAGCAAGGCGAACATTTGGGAGGGTGCCCGGCATTGCTTGTGAGGTGATACGTGCATATTTTATTTTTAGCCGGTGATTGCCGGTGTGTATCCGTGCATAATGAGCGAAGGGGTGCCCTTTCCCAGTGTAGGTGAAATCCGTGACATTTAAGATTTTGAGTGTCTGATACTGAAACAGGATTTGCAAACTATTCTTCAGCAATAGTCTTAGGCAGTGTGCAGCCCACAGAAAGTGACTTTGTGTGTCCTCGTAGTTCAAGGCACACGCCTCGTGTGCTTGCTCACAAGGTACACGCAGAAGGCAGACATAAATTGCCCGTGACAATTAACGGTGTCTCCAAACTGCAGCAACGAGAGAGAGGGTGGGAGGGGGTTAAAGAGAGAGAGAGTGGAAAATAGGAGGAGGTAGATAGATAGGGGGTTGCTAAGAGAGAGGGAGGATGAAATGGGGGAGAAGAGGGGAGAGAGAAGGAGAGGTGTGAGCAAGACTGCGAGGTGAGGCTGAGAGAAAGATGTTCGAGCTAGAGGCAGAAGGGATTGCAGGAGAGAGAAGAGGCTGACAGAGTACGAGAACGATAAAGATAAAGAGAGAGTGGGGTGCAGAAAACGAGGGGCGGGTGCGAGAAAATGGAAGGAAGAAGGCGAGACAGTGGGAGAGGGGGAACGATAGAAAACGAGCAAGCGAGGGAGAACGCAGGAGAGAAACAGGGCGAGAACGAGGGAGAAGTAGGGGCAGCCTGGCACCAGATTAAGGGCATCAACCGTGCACAGCTGTGTTTAAAAAAAATGTCACATGCCCCACAAATGCAAATGCCTTTTCCTAGTGTAATCTATTTAATCGCGCCCTAATGGTAATCGGCAGTTGTTCTGCCATCTCCATTTGATCACCGACTGACGGACGTGCCCTTACATTGCACACCGTCCTTCACTTACATGAATATGTATAAATTCAGCACACCCATACTGAGGCGTGATGAACATGCACAATGCTCCTGGGACACAACCTGCCCGCTCTTATACATGCCATGTTTTCCCCCCAGTTATATAGAACCAGCAGACATTAACAAGTAATACTGGTAGAGTCCATGTTCAATGGCTTCCAGCGTGCATAGACAAGCAGGGGGCAAGTTCAAAGACAGAGCCATATCAAACAGAAGAAAATATTTAAAAAATACATGATTTTAAAAAAGCGAGGCCTGCCAGTTCCCATTCACTCAGCTTTTAGATGAGCCTCGGTGTGAGAAAACAAAATCCTAGGTAGCAGTCGCGGCCGGCAAAACGGGCGGGTGGGTTCGCGCATGGGGGGGGGGGTGGGAAGTTCGATGGTCACGGACGGTAATCTATCTTATCTATATAAAATAAAAAACTTACCTTCCTCCGCGACCGTATCACGTGCCGCCGCCTCAGCTCCTGCTGCTCTGGAGTCTTGGCGCGTTTTAGGCAGCCTCCCTCCTCCTGCTCCCCTAAGCCAATCACAACGCTGCAATGGCAGCGTTGTGATTGGTGAGGCGCAGCGGAGAGCGCCCCAGCCGGGCCATTTTCTATGTAGGCTGCATGCAGCAGCCAACATAGAGAAAAAGGGAGAGTGCGCATGACTGGGTTGGTCGGCCCTGGGGCCGACCAGTCAGTACCCACAACAGTGGGTAAGCCACTCCCCCCCTGCCCTCGAGCAGGACCGCCCACCCACCTGCCCCCAACCAGGCACTTCTGCTTTCTCGCAGTGCGAGAAGCAGAAACATAAATGGACGCCCCCACGCCGCAATGGGGGAGCCGCCACTGTCAAAAACAAATAACAACATCTTGCGTGCTGAACTTAGCCCTTACACAGAATGTTCAAGGTGTTCTGAAAAAGTGCCTAAGAAGTGGTATTGTCAGAAAAGCCGAGTTCAAAGAATGTTATCCTGTGTGTGCACACAAATGAATGTGTGTCAAATGTCACTGTGTTTTAGGGAGAGAAGGCAACTTAAGAAAGTGAGCATGTAAAAATGGCGTTTCTTAACAGTGCCTAATAGTTCCATGTGACACCCACTCCTTGGACATGAGAAGACTAAATAAAGCTAACAAAATGCAATGCTAAACCTATGTGAAAAGCGTAAAAAACGTAAAACCATAAAAAGGTTCTACGCTAGCTTAAGGATAAAAGCATACAGAAAGCTATATTTAAAAGAATAAAAGCAAATGTAAAATGTGTTAAAAGGCAGTGTATAAACAATTTAAAAACAATTTGGGATGTTAAAAACAAGTCTGAATGCAAAAGTTCCCACAATTCGAAACTGCCAGATTATTCATGTGTTCTGAGAGGTAGACTAAACATTGCAGTTCCCAGCAACCACAGACGATATTCCCAGAGGAACCCAACGCTACAGGTCTATAGAGCAAAGATGTTTCAGTCCATCCCCCTCACAGTCCACCAAGGGAGGAACAGCCGGTGCTGAATCCGCAGAAGACGAGCCAGGATCCAAATCACCAGGAGCCAAAGTATCCCAGGAGGGCTCATAATTTGAATTTAGGAGCAATGGCAAGCACAAAGGACAACAGTACAAGTGAGCCGTTAGGGGACCCACCAGTAGGTCAATGTCCGGACATTGAACCAGTTGCGATCCCAAGCAAATATCTAAGGCACACTCGAGAGGGCTCAACAGACAGCGGAAAATGGGCTGCACGCAGCGCAGCCAGACAGGCCGAAAGAACAAGGACCATTGGTCATTAAGTTCTTGAAGCAAGGGTGCACCAAAGCACTGTATCATGCATTCATGACACAGGAGCACTTATGGTAGTGCTATCCCCATTTGGCCTTGTGATGGGACATCCATTGCCTAGGAGAAAAATAAAAAGCACAGTCCCGACACCTAGGAACAGGACAAGCAGTAAGGCTCCAAAGATGCTTCCAAGCACAAAGTGTATGAATAATGGAGTAACTCTGAAAACCGTCTGGAAGGTGCTAACCAACCCAGAGCCATTTGTCTTAATAAAAAAAAAACTGTGCTACTCCCGCTGTATTAGACATATTAAAAATGCAGTGCACAAGCTCCCCAAAATGGTGTGGGAAATTCGTGCAGAGTAGTGGCTGTATCTCAGAAGAGGACCTTGCAACTTGAAGATCAAACGTATCCCTTGCAGATGTTAAGGCCACATCTTTATGTAACAATAAGGTTTTCAGTCTGCTTAAAGTGTTAAAGTGCACATTTCTAAGTTTTATCGAAGGACAAAGCATTGCATCCCTCACTGTGTGGGCAGGTGGAAACAGCACTTGTGTACAATAGGTCCCAATCGCAGAGACCAGTACCAGATAGGCAATACCCGGTCTCATCCCACTGCAGCCTTGATCATTCAGCATCAAGTAACTCCATTCTAGAGCAATCTGAAAGCCGGCCAGATCACAGCAGCCAGGGAACCTTTCAAATAGCATGACAAGTTTGCATTAGACGCATTACATTAGCCATGAAGCAAAACTTCCCTGCACACTAAGGAATGACCCAAGATACCCTTGCAGTCAGTCCTGCTAAGAAAAACCTCAGTCTCTTTATTCCAGCATTGGGATTTGAAAGGTAAGATCCATGACTCATGTACATACACCTCTCCTAGCACTCACTTGATGGTGTTGTAAGCAGTATTGGAGGTGAACTGTTGAAAATGGCAGAGAAATGAATCCATGGATTATCCAATCTGTGGAAGGTGTTTCAGCAACAGTGAATGGCAGTTTCCCTAGCTTCTCGATCTGTAACATGGTACATGTTGCGTCCTTTTTGCTATTATTGTTTGTTATTTTGTGATATTATATGGCAAAAACAAGCTAGTGGCATTAAGGTGTTTCCATGGAACATGACCAGCCTGAAATGTCTGCAGAGTCCAACTCAGTAACATTATAGCCCTAAGCTGCAACTGCCCATGTTGTAAAGAAGACATGTCACTCTGTATGATGTCAATTGCAGATGACACTGTGTTAGCCAGAGAGTTAATCCGGGTGGATAGAGTAGTCATTCCATTATCTACTATTGCCAGAGCCCTTTCTTAAATTTGCGCAATCTCTCATCAGCTTCCTGCTGTGAAATCTTCCACACATCATTGTATATTGCATTCAGAAAGCGCTTTGACGTGGTCTTCTAGGACCCAATAAAAAGTCCTGTAAAGCCATGTCATCAGAAAGAAGGGCCAAGAGTTGTTTCACCTGAGACAATGTTAAGGTTTTTAGCAAATCTAGGCATAACTTCGCAACACTGTAAGTAGTTACTACCGCCGAGTGCTGTGTGTGTGCGTATCTTGGGTAGGGCCTGCTGATCCTAAACCCGTAGGTGTCACCCATAAAACAAGTCTGACATCCGTTAGTGTCTAACAGCCGCACTAATAATCCCTTTTGATTGGCACTTGAAGAATTGTATGAGCCATTGTGAAGTATAGTGTCTAATGTTTCTTCTGTATAATTTGTGAATTGTTGCCAGGCCAAGACAAGAAATTTGCTGCACAGTTTTGTTCAGGAAAATCATTTGTTGTGGTATAAGGCATGCTCTAAATAAAGCCTCGTTCCCCTGAACCTGCAAATCCTTAGTTCCCCAAATAAATTTCCAATTAGCATTGTCTTTCCAAAAGTTAAAACCTTGTACAGACAGCTGGGAAATGAATGATGCAGAATAAATCAGCTTGGAGTCAGTGAGCATAGTTTTCTGAGCTGGTGAGGGTGTGAGTTTATAATAATAAGACTCTGGGTCAGCTGGATTATGACCAGGAAAATATGCAAACTTCTGTGCAAACGCTTTTGAGCTACCCAGTGGTGGTGTAGGGCAGTGTTCCCATTGTGTGAAATTAAATATTGAATGTGGAGAACTTGCTTTATGCAGGAAATGGTAATCATAATGTTGAAAACAACATTTCATCATAATTAGCCGTGCCCTAATACATCTCGTTATTATTAAAAACAGTTGAATGCTGCAGATCATCTAGCATTTCATGCACTGTATCCATGTCCCAATCATCTGAGATAGAACTAGGAGTGACAAACTAATGTAGAGAAATTTAAAACACATAAGGAATTTGAATTAATTCAGTTGGTCCAAATATATCATAGGATATCTTAACCCCCAAAATTTCCATTAGGAACTAGAACAGCAGAAATGTTCACCAAGGAAAGGTCTCTTTTCACTGTGTGTGATGAAGAATGGGGAGTTAAAAACAAGTTCACCAGTTCAACAGCAGAGCGTTCTGGGAGAGAGTGCCATTCAGAATTTAAAAAAAAGATTGTCACAAAACCAATACAAAGGAAGACGAAACGTAACGAAATTGTAATCCAAATGTATATCCAAGGAGGGATAAAGTATGTCTTTTTCAGCCAAATGTAGAATTCATGCAATCTACCTCGGGAAGGTAATGGTGGTGGGTCTGATGAATCCGAAGAAAAGTCATCAAGTCAATGAAGTAGCTGGAGGCTGTTCGGTCTATTTTTGGCAGCTCTGGAGGCTGTGTAGAACTGGAAGACTCAAGTGCTGGTACGTTTCTGTAGATACCATCTTGGTCTGTTTGCTAGATAGAAATCTGTGTTTCTATGCATGATGTTTGTAATGAGTCTGTTGATGTAACAGAAAGGGGTGATACTTCAGTGTTAGCTGTCCTCTGGAGGAGAGATGAGGCTTCATTGTTGATCAGAGCTACCATAGGGACTTCCTGTAGGTTAGTGAGAGGAGGCAGGTAACTACCTAGGAGCCCTCTTGGCATACTGTGTAGAACCGGCCACATAGTGTGGTTTGATAAGATCTATTGACACAAATCTATTGTTTTTACAACCAGCAAGGGACGGTAGAAGTACAGTTCTCGTACTGTCAATGGCCAGGACAGGTACAGATGCTCTGTAAGATAGCCCGAATTTCTTCCTGTCCACAATCTTCTCCCGGACTAGTTCACCAATATTGGGGGGGGTCCAACCAGGATTTGTTGGTGCTTCCTTCACTTCTCCATTGATGTAACCTTTCTGCTGGACGTTGCTCTGAGCTTCTCGAAAGTTGTTCAGATCCTGTAAAACATCCAAACATTCATTGATGTCAAATGGTGTGTCTTCTGCCACTGTACTGGGACTGTCGAGGTTGGAAACCCACATCTTAGCCACAAACCGCACTTCATAGGGAGTCTGACCACCCAGGGATTGTCTAGGCAGATTGTTTAGGGCTCTCTGGAGCCCATACAGGTGATGACCCCAACTACGACCTGAACTTAATACCCTCGCTATTAAAGACTGCTTTAAGTCCCGGTTTTCCTCTCCACTACCGTATTTCCCTTGGGATGATACAGGGAAGAATACCACACAGCCACACCCAATTTTCCCATTGTGTCTCTGTAATCCGTGGAGGCAAATGCTGGACCCTGGTCCGAATTGAATGTGGCTACTGCGTATGTCCCAGTAAAGACTTGCAGATCTTTCATAACAGTTCGGGCATCAGCCGATCACTGTGGCCAAACTCATAGGAATCGAGAGCAGGAATCCACTGCAACCAAAATGGATTTCTAAGCATCATCTGATTGTAAGGAGCCACAGTGGTCCAAGTAAACACAAGCAAGAGGCTTGTCTGAGATCAATAGAGGTGTCTGTGGTGTACACGCAAAGTGGAACCCAGATGTAATATTTAAAGACAAAATCCTTAGTCTGTTTGTATAGACCTGGCCACCAATAGTGTTAGTGCAATAATGAAATTGTAGCTGCCACCCCTGCGTGAGCAGATGCTAGGCCCTCATGTGCTGCTAGGATTAAACCTAACCTGCGATCTGAATGAGGTATCACTTGATTCCCCACTCCGGGAATCTGAGCAAATGGAATGTTGTGCGCACTTAACTGGTAGGTAGGGGAGGGCTGTACACTCTGCTCCACCGGCAGAGTTCCCAGAGTTTTGCCCACTCCACCCTCCACTTGGAGCGTGGAGTTCTGCAAAACTCCGCCCACCGCCATGTAGCGTAGTTTACTGGCGCCTACCCCTAGTTCCTGTTCTGAATACGTCCCTGAGAGACTTGAGCACACTGTAAAACAGAGCTACGGGTCGGCAAAATAGGAAATACCAGAAAAGTTTTTTTATATGTTCTACTTTTCAGTATCTGGAAAGTGGCACAGATGTACCTGAAAACGTGAGAGCAAATACAGGCAGGCATTCTGAATCACCCGAGACAGTCATAGACAAAGAAGAAAGACAGCCATCAGATGCGTAACGGTGTTGGAGATGATGATACTGCTAAAGACAAAACATTGTTTGTCCTTGTTTAGTGTTTATAAAACTAAATCAGCCAATCTCCTCAACAGCCACGAGACGCTTACGGTCCTCCTTCCCGAGCACAGGATCTCATTTAACTAGCACTCCCACCCATGTGCTCAGCCCGGACTGGGGCTGCCCAACCCCCTGCTACTGTGAGTTGGAAGGGGCGCTGCTCAGGGTGGACTGGACTGCTCGTACCGCACACTCTCCTCACTGCCCTACAACCTCACGCTCTCAGTACCTGTAAGTTTTTCACACGTGCCCTCAGAGGTGCCTGTTTAAAAGACACTGTTGACAAAGTGCTTTCAAGAGAATTTGTATTGTCTGTAAAGTGGTTAACATGTATGTAATGTTCTGTCTCTATTAAAGACTCTGGAGACAGTAAGGGCTTTCATGGAATCATGATAGTGCTTCAGGCAGCATTTATTTTAACAAGAAGCCCACTCTGCATTTACTTTTTTTGTGTTTGCCTGGGGCCTGGCTTTGTAGTTTACTTTTTGTAGTTTGCACTGGGCAGCGGAGGGTCACTGGCAGGTAGCTGAGCAGAATTTAAAATTTAAAAATGTGTGCCTGACTGGGTGGGCTGTGTCGGCATGAGATGAGTTGTAGGAAGAGTCAGCTATCCATTTACAAAGCAGCTCAGCCGAAGCAATGTGGATATGAAGTTGGAACACTCCTGGTATACAATCCATGTGGGTCCATAGGAGTTTGCTGATGGAACACACCTTCTGTGTTAGAATGAGGTTTTGTTAAACTACTCCCTCCACTATGAGGACAAGCGGCATAGTACTTTTCAGTGCAGATTTGGTTCCTCGCCAAAGGGCTGAGGTTGGAAAGATGATGGAGTCTGAGCCTGAACATAGTACCCATGGCTAGTCTTCACTGCTGGCGCCAGTGGGGCAAGCATGCACTGTGCACTCATCCTCACCCTACTCCCATGCCAATATCAGATGCCACTATACTGATGAAATCGAACTAGCACAAATGTGTGACCGAACCATTGCAATCACTCCATGTATCCCTCACGTTGCACCTGGTTGCAGAGCGTTATGTGCACGTGATAAGTACAGACGTTTCCCAAATTCACGTTTACCACAGAAGTAGACATACGCTTACCCACACCGATCTCATGCAAAACCCATGATTAAAAAAGCACGAGTGACGCATATAGTGAAAAAACACATGAAACTCCTAATTGTCAATGTTTAAGCGAAGCAAATAAGAAATAACGTGTTGCTGTGCACGGAGTTTCAACAAGGCGGAACTCTGTGGAATTTCACTGAGTTTCTATGTAACTCTGTGGAATTCAGCTGAGTACAACTCCGCAAACTCCGCCCACCACTA
Source organism: Calotriton arnoldi (assembly GCA_963921515.1). Lineage (NCBI taxonomy): Eukaryota > Metazoa > Chordata > Amphibia > Caudata > Salamandridae > Calotriton > Calotriton arnoldi. The sequence goes on along the minus strand of CAWUFW010021431.1, from coordinate 101,143 downwards.
CTGACAGGTGTATTTTGTTGGAAAGTCTTTCGGCAGGTGGCTGCCATCCCGTTCAGCGTTGACAGCCACCATGATTAGGGTGACCAACCATCCATAAATTTCACGGACCGTTCGTGATTTGGATCTCATGTCCGTTGTCCATGATGATCCCTTTTACGGATGCTCTTTGTGTAATTTTGGGCACTGCGGGGAGCAGCACTGTTCGCCTGCGAGAAGCCTCAGCTCCCTGATGGGGCAGCCTCGCACTCTTCCTCTGAGCACAAGAGCAGCCCACCCCGCCCATTGTCATTTTGTATGCCGGCTGATTGTCACATACAGAATGACAATGGGCCAGTCTGGCGATGAGGAAGAGATTATCAGATGTCTTCAGAGTTACACCATATGCTGAATAGGAGGCACCCTCATGAAGCCGATGAGGTAACTCAGTGAGTTCAGTGCACAATGCAACGACTTGAACAAGTCTCAGATTCGAAACTTGGCAGGACCAATTCAATCATTTAACATGCTGTATGGGCACAGACTGCTTTTAGTTGTTAAATATATTATTGCATGTCCCTTTTACATTTGCACATAATACATTCTCTAAAACAGGAATTATTGATAATATACATACAATTGTCTCTATATAATATGTGTGTGATGTAACACACTCTGACACCCTGCCCTACATTCTCAGGATGAGTAGCACTATGAAAGAAATGAAATACACATGAGAGAGGGTCTATTGCAAGATGAGGGGCACCATTAGAGGGTGGTAGCAAGGCCGGACTGGCCATACCGAGCATCAGGCGTTTCCCTGGGAGGCTGGAATGATGGGGGGGCGGTTTCATTATTGGGTGCCGGCAGTGCAAAGTTCCTTGAATATCCAGCACTTTTTGGGCAACAATAAAAGTGTCATGATAACTCTGGTGACTAAGGTACCTGCTTGAGAGAGATGGGAGTTTTGTCTAATGGCAGGTTTGAATCATGTAAGGTAGCACAGAAGGTTAATATTCCTGCTGCAAAGAATGTGTACCATGCATATCAAAGAACAATATTTTATGTGCAGAGCTCAGTGGGTTACTGCTTTTGTCACTGAGATTCTTTTGTTACTGTGCAGTTCATAAGTTACATTCGTTATCTAGCTTAGTGAGTTATGAACTGTCATCAAAGAACTGCATGCAAGCTGCATGGTACAGGTTAGAAGGTTATATTTCCTTCCCAGTCTTTCATTATCCTGATGTTGCTAAAAAAGGTTTGTTTGGGTAGAAATACATTCCTATCATTAAAGTCAACCCTAACCACGGTGTTATGTTCGAAATCCTGAGTTTGTGCTTCTTCAAACCAAGCACTCTTAAAAAAAATATCTACCAGTATGGGTGGCCTGTGCATCATACACCTTGTAGTCCCCTTTGCCTTATGTAACATTTTCTATACACTGATTTACACACGTATGATTCATTGCTCTGTATCTGTGTGTGATGTAAAGCTCCAACATCTTATACCGGTATGAGAAGGGCTATAAAACAAAGGAAATACATGTGAGAGAAGTGCTGTGGAGAGATGAGAGGCACTGTTGGTGATAGTGAGGTAATCATTGAAGAGCCCCATCACATATTGTCGTATCCTGTTGCACAGTAAGGTCATAATTTACTAAGCTTTAGAAGCTGATACAATTGAATAAATAATGAAAAATGTGTTGTAGAATGCAGCATGTTTTTGCAAATTTTCTTGTGGGAGCGAAAACAAAGGCTGTGAGCTGACAGTTTGTTTGTAACACACAACAATTTTTAAATATCTGTAAATGAACAGTGCAAAGGTTTCCAAACACATCAGCAGTTAGGGAACCACAAATGGACCTCTTGTTTGTAATTCAGAAGTGTGCTCGAAACAAAGTTTTAATAGGATCCAAACAATTAAGACACTTTACTTCGTGATGTTCAAATGATACATATTTGCTGAAACTACATTTCCACATATTAGTATTTGTGCGCTATATAGTTTTATCAGTAAAACTGCATGTTGGCATTTGAATAGAAAATGTCATGTATGGAAAAGACAGTGCCTTCTCCTGCCCTACAATAATGCCTCAACAACGTATACAGTTTCTAGTCTGTAGCACACTTCTGTGCATCAATGAGAATCTACAGTTTACAGCTCACAGAAATGAAACAGCTCAATCAGTATTCAAAACATCAGCACTGGTGCACCATGCAGTAAAATTCAATCAATAAACATAGTCTGCATCCAGACACAAGAGTTCTTCAATTTTTTCCATTTCTTTTATTCCATTTTCATTTGACGCTGATAAAAACAGAGTCCAGCTCAAGTGACTCAACAGACAGTACAGCCGACGCGTTTCGTCCTAATAGAGGACTTCTTCAGGGCTGTTAAATACAAACAAATATATATATACATTAAGACAAACAACATTTATAATACTCATAGAGCATCCTATACATAAATATCAATTAACAAAAGCCTAATCCATAGACAATACTTATACATTAGACACAACAAAGACAGACCAACAGACTCTAAAACATATATATATTCATCTATTTACATTTTTAAATAAAAATATATATATATATTCAAATACTTAATATTTAACAAATTTACGAAGGCCTAGAAAGTTCAAATTAGCAGATTTTAGCCATCAAGGCTTTAAATACAAAAAGGAACGCAAGAGGAAAACAAGAAAAGATCAGTAAGTGCAAAAGAAGCAGAAAAAGCAAAGAAAGCAAAAAGCCTAGCTAGTATGTCATATCGTCCCATTGACCCAAACCTATACACAATCCTTGTACAGGAGCCAAAAAGTGGAAAGATAGAAAAATATATGAGATGATATGTCACAACTTCATCCACAAAATTTAGTGTCCTCATTTTCTACAAGTCAGTGTCTAAGAAACAGAAATACAAAAAGACTCCTTGGCGATATCCACAAAATTAGAGTCCTCATGTTCTACAAGTCAGTGTCTAGGAAGAGAAATACAGAAGACTCCTTGGGCCATATCAGAAAACAGATCACATATGGTACTCACCACAAAATGATGGTAGGATCAGACATTGCCATCGTATTACAGACCATAGAATTCCTCATGGAAAAATGTTTCTCATCCGAATTGTTTCTACAATATAACGGCAAATATTATTAATTTTAATTAAAATTAAAAGAGGGAAAAGACATGTCGACAGGTATTATAACAACATAGTCTCATTGTGTCTACAAATCCATTTACTCAAGGATAAGAACACAATAGATATTTTAAATCCTTGAGAATATCGTAACACAATAGATATTTTAAATCCTTGGTAGAGGGCCCCAGGATGGCATAGCAGATAATATAATCAGCTCCTCTGTATATACCATTGGGGAATAAATGAAATTTTCATAATTACTTTTTTAAAAGGAAAAACCTAATAACAAAGCACATACCTTCAAAGTATCTACACGTAGGTCCAGGTAGTAAAGGGCTAACACCACTTAGTGAAGCTGAAAGTATACAGGAAAGCACCGCTAGACCTACAGGGAGATAATAACCCTAATCAGTCATATCCCTCATACAGGTGCACAAAACACCTCTTTTTGTGCATAATTCCTGAAACAATATTATCACCTTAACGTAAATTAATCCCTACAAACCCAGACACCCTCACTGCCCTATGACATCCTCCCTCAAGAACCCGAAAGACACTGTTCCCATCTTGATGTGCCTCCATAAAGAGAGCATACTCGAGAGAAACTATCAGTATGGATCTAGTCTAAAAGGTATTTTAAAAAGGAGGTGCACGATAAAGCAACACCATGTTAGCGCTTTATTCTTTATGGAACAATAAGATCGACAAAGCCTCATAAACGCTGTTACCTACGCCTCAATATGTGCATAGTTCTTAATAAAAAGTGAAAAAACATCCTGAAATGAAAAACAACAGTAAATCCCTAACCGACGCAATGCTTACCAGAGTGAGGCTGTACAACGACGAAAGTACCGGAACATGTATCAGCAAGAAGTTAGACAGGAAGGCCAAGCAGTAATTACAGCGAGTTTGAATAACGCGCAACATTGAAGGGATCTCGAATACTCTGCGCCAAGGGATGTATACGCACTCATCCAGCAGTGCAGTGTACCTAATACGGCGGCCATATTGTAGCGGTGACTGCTAGATGAAACAATCTCGCATATTATCCTGGATCAAGAATCAAGACACCTACTGATCGGAAAGAAATCTATCGCCCAGTTTGCCGTAATACTGCAAAGTAACATTGATCTTAAATAAAATACTGAGCCACGTAAGCACATAATAGCGTGACAAAATTTATACATAATAAATCAGAGTATACAAGGGCATGGCAACGTATCAGCGCTCATTACTACGACGCTGTAAATTACACCCATTTAAGGGGTGAATAAACTGTCTAATACCTAGTAAAATATTCTCAGATCCATTCTCCCAGGACAAGGGCAGTATCTATAATGATGTTAAGACAGCGTGCCATATTGGCCTATATTACGATCAAATTAACCTGTGCTCCCCTTGCAGATATTTTGAAGAACAGAGGTCCCAAGACAATGATGGCCCACGATTAAATCTGATAAACATAGATATTTAGCGCAATAGATAAAAACTAAGTACAGCACAGCAATCTGTTAGTGCTCAGTAATACAACTCTGTTACTTGAACCCATGTAAGCAGTTAAAGCACTGTCTATTACTTCAGTAAGATATTCTCAAATCCATTCTTACCGATCAAGGAGTAGTGTCTAAATATTAAATGAAACCACTCCGCACCAGGCTCATACAATGTAAGTTATGGTTATATAAACCTATTTATGGCTGATTCCCAACATAAAACGAAGTCTTCAATCCCTTAACTCTGACAAAAAACCAAATGAAGAGCCCAAGGTTTTCTCATCAGTCATTATGCTCAGATCACCAAATAACATAGTACCCACAAGATTCGCATTCAAGCGATCGACAGAGCATAAATGGATAAATGACTTATTTTTAACAACTACATGAGATGCAAGAAAAACCAATTGCCAAGCCATTAATAGAAAATAAAGAAAAATAAGTAAAATAAAAATAAAAAATAATAAAACAAAACCAAAAACAAGAATATGACAGAGGGAGAACAGAAAAAAAGGATAAGTAAATATACATAATGAGTCACACATATCATGTAGGACCTGAAATCTGTATCATATCATTGACAAAGCACCTGACTTATGTCCAGAACAATGCAAAAAAGCAATTTATGCCATTCAATGTTTGACTTAATTCATGAAGACTCCCCACTGTATAAAACAGTAGGGATGGGAGAAAAAAGTATATAAATATAAATCAATAACTTATATGTACAGAGTCAGGAAATCGGATGACATGTAATTCTTGCAGAAAAGAATGCTTTTCATCTGATCATGATGAAAAGCATTCTTTTCTGCAAGAATTACATGAAATCCGATTTCCTGACTCTGTTTGTACATATGAGTTATTGATTTATATTTATATACTTCTTTTTCCCATCCCTACTGTTTTATACAGTGGGGAGTCTTCATGAATTAAGTCAAACATTGAATGGCATAAATTGCTTTTTTGCATTGTTCTGGACATAAGTCAGGTGCTTTGTCAATGATATGATACAGATTTCAGGTCCTACATGATATGTGGGACCATTATGTATATTTACTTATCCTTTTTTTTCTGTTCTCCCTCTGTCATATTCTTGTTTTTGGTTTTGTTTTTATTATTTTTTATTTTTATTTTTACTTATTTTTCTTTATTTTTCTATTAATAACTTGGCAATTGGTTTTTCTTGCATCTCATGTAGTTGTTAAAAATAAGTCATTTATCCATTTATGCTCTGTCCGTCCTTGAATACGAATCTTGTGGGTACTATGTTATTTGGTGATCTCGTAAGCATAATGACTGATGAGAAAACCTTGGGCTCTTCATTTGGTTTTTTGTCAGAGTTAAGGGATTGAAGACTTCGTTTATGTTGGGAATCAGCCATAAATAGGTTTATATAACCATAACTTACATTGTATGAGCCTGGTGCAGGAGTGGTTTCATTTAATATTTAGACACTACTCCTTGATCGGTAAGAATGGATTTGAGAATATCTTACTAAGTAATAGACAGTGCTTTAACCTTTACATGGGTTCAAGTAACAGAGTTGTATTACTGAGCACTAACAGGTTGCTGTGCTGTACTTAGTTTTTATCTATTACGCTAAATATCTATGTTTATCAGATTTAATACGTGGCCATCATTGTCTTGGGACCCTTTGTTCTTCAAAATATCTGCAAGGGGAGCACAGGTTAATTTGATCGTAATATAGGCCAATATGGCCGCCGTTTTAACATCATTATATAGATACTGCCCCCTTGTCCTGGGAGAATGGATCTGAGAATATTTTACTAGGTATTAGACAGTTTATTCACCCTTAAATGGGTGTAATTTACAGCGTCGTAGTAATGAGCACCGATACGTTACCATGCCACTTGTATACTCTATTTATTATGTAAAAATTTTGTCACGCTTATTATGTGCTTACGTGGCTCAGTATTTTATTTAAGATCAATGTTACTTTACAGTATTACGGCAAACTGGGCCAATAGGTTTCTTTCCGATCAGTAGGTGTCTTGATTCTTGATCCAGAATAATATGAGAGATTGTTTCATCTAGCAGTCACCGCTACAATATGGCCGCCGTATTAGGTTCGCTTTGCACTGCTTGGATGAGTACGTATACATCCCTTGACGCAGGTGTTCCGGATCCCTTTAATGTTGCGCGTTATTTAAACTCGCTGTAGTTACTGCTTGGCCTTCCTGTCTAACTTCTTGCTGCTACATGTTCCGGTACTTTCGTCGATTATTACAGCCTCACTCTGGTAAGCATTGCGTCGGTTAGGGTTTACTGTTGTTTTTCATTTCAGGATGGTTTTTTCACTTTTTTATTAAGAACTATGCACATATTGGGGGCGTAGGTAACAGCGTTTATGAGGCTTTGTCGATCTTATTGTTCCATAAAGAATAAAACGCTAACATGGTGTTGCTTTATCGTGCACCTCCTTTTTTTAAAATACCTTTTAGACTAGATCCATACTGATAGTTTCTCTCGAGTATGCTCTCTTTATGGAGGCACATCAAGATGGGAACAGTGTCTTTCGGGTTCTTGAGGGAGGATGTCATAGGGCAGTGAGGGTGTCTGGGTTTGTAGGAATTAATTTATGTTGTTTCAGGAATTATGCCTAAAAAAGAGGTGTTTTTGTGCACCTGTATGGGGATATGACTGATTAGGGGTTATTATCTCCCTGTAGGTCTAGCGGTGCTTTCCTGTATACTTTCAGCTTCACTAAGTGGTGTTAGCCCTTTACTACCTGGACCTACGTGTAGATACTTTGAAGGTATGTGCTTTGTTATTAGGTTTTTCCTTTTAAAAAAGTAATTATGAAAATTTCATTTATTCCCCAATGGTATATACAGAGGGGCTGATTATATTATCTGCTATGCCATCCTGGGGCCCTTTACCAAGGATTTAAAATATCTATTGTGTTCGTATTCTCAAGGATTTAAAATATCTATTGTGTTCTTATCCTTGAGTAAATGGATTTGTAGACACAATGGGGGCTGTGTTGTTATAATACCTGTCGACATGTCTTTTCCCTCTTTTAATTTTAATTAAAATTAATAATATTTGCCGTTTTATTGTAGAAACAATTCGGATGAGAAACATTTTTCCATGAGGAATTCTATGGTCTGTAATACGATGGCAGTCGGATCCTACCATCATTTTGTGGTGGGTACCTATATGTGATCTGTTTTCTGATATGGCCCAAGGAGTCTTCTGTATTTCTCTTTCCTAGACACTGACTTGTAGAACATGAGGACACTAAATTTTGTGGATGAAGTTGTGACATATCATCTCATATATTTTTCTATCTTTCCACTTTTTGGCTCCTGTACAAGGATTGTGTATAGGTTTGGGTCAATGGGACGATATGACATACTAGCTAGGCTTTTTTTGCTTTCTTTGCTTTTTCTGCTTCTTTTGCACTTACTGATCTTTTCTTGTTTTTCCTCTTGCGTTCCTTTTTTGTATTTAAAGCCTTGATGGCTAAAATCTGCTAATTTGAACTTTCTAGGCCTTCGTAAATTTGTTAAATATTAAGTATTTGAATATATATATATATATTTTATTTAAAAATGTAAATAGATGAATATATATATGTTTTAGAGTCTGTTGGTCTGTCTTTGTTGTGTCTAATGTATAAGGATTGTCTATGGATTAGGCTTTTGTTAATTGATATTTATGTATAGGATGCTCTATGAGTATTATAAATGTTGTTTGTCTTAATGTATATATATATTTGTTTGTATTTAACAGCCCTGAAGAAGTCCTCTATTAGGACGTAAACGCGTCGGCTGTACTGTCTGTTGAGTCACTTGAGCTGGACTCTGTGTTTTTATCAGCGTCAAATGAAAATGGAATAAAAGAAATGGAAAAAATTGAAGAACTCTTGTGTCTGGATACAGACTATGTTTATTGATTGAATTTTACTGCAAGGTGCACCAGTGCTGATGTTTTGAATTATTCAATTCCTTTGGGAACGGGCATTGTGACGGTGGGTGCTATCCTATGTGCACATGGATCCTAATCTGTATTGTAGGGATATGACAAGGGAGTAAATATAGGTTAGGTGCTGACTTTTGGAAGGTTCCACTGTTAGTTCTAGTTTCGGCAGCTCAATCAGTATACTATTTCCAATATACAGGTAAAATGAGGAGGGCTGATATATGGCGAGCCAGGGCATTATATAGTAATGTCAGCTCCTATCTAACCACTCTGACCCACAATAATACCATAACACTCAGTAGTGTGTAGCCAATTATAGCTCATGTAGTCTGATTAATAACTCCCTTTTCCTGCTTAATGCTCTTACCCTCACACAAGATCTGTCCGTTGTGGGTCTCAGCCATCACTCAGTACTGTACGCCCCCATCACCAACTAAACAGAAATGAAATACCTGAAGGGATCTGACACAAAGCTGGCCACTTGGAGGATTGCACTGTAGTCCAGCACTGGAGGTCCCAATTAGCTACATCCTATGGGTGCCGCTTTACATCTCACAATGGAACACGTACATGAGAGGCTAGTAACAAAGTCTATCCATGCAGATCTTTTGATCACTTCTCTCACCAAACATGCCTGCTCAGGACCATATACTGTAAACACAATATCAGACTGGACAACCCAGTGCAGTAACCATATAAATAGATTATGATTAGGGCTCCCGGTTTTATGGTATTTATTTTCTTGCCATTTCCGTCTGTATTTATCCATATTTATTTTTTGGGCATTTTTTCTGTATTTATCCACATTTATTTTTGTCACAAGCAAAAGTCGACGCTACAGCTAGTATTTTTCCACATTTATTTCAGTCCCCAAAAACACATGTGCAACTGCTTGTACACGGACACAAGAGCCGAGGGAACAACAAACTAAATGGCAACGAACTCAACACACACCGATCACAATGCAAAAGGGACACCACAAGCCACCAGGCCGCAGACAGACATGGGGTTAAGTGTGCGTCCAGCTACAAGAGTTGGATCTAGGACTAGTTGTTGCAACCCAGAACATTGAAATTGCCAGCAAGAGCCAGCGTCCAACTGCTAGTGAAATGTGTAACTGTATAGATTATGCCCATAATTTACAATGCTGTTACCTGTTCGTTGTAACTGTTTTATGACCATATATCTTAAGGTGACAATTAAAATGGCCATGGCCTTACAATCCTACTCGGTAACATGATTGGAGGCCCGTGGGCAGAGCAGCATTATCCACAGTAAACAAAGAACAAGAAAATGAGCTAATAAAACCGAATGCACAACATGCATAGCTGATAACCCCTATAGGTCACATGAATTAGCTTCCTAATGGGACAGAGTTGATTTACCCATTTATAGAGCGGAGGCCGAGGGCGTAATTTACAGCGGGTAGTGAACAAACTCAGAGCGCTGAGGGACACAAAAAACACAAATTAAAATGCCAGGACATAGGCATGGACATTAAACACGCGTTTCATCGTATACATTACAATTATTATTAATGATTTAATTCCTTTCACCTAGTGCTACCTGTTCACTAGCATATTGCCTTACTGGCTGAATTAAAACGTCTCCTGCTGTTCGCAGAATGCAAAAAATGGTTTGAGAACGTGAATCAAATTATACGAATAAAAAAATAATGGAGCAAACAGAATAGTGTGCATTTCAAAATGCCGACCCGGTTGACGCTTCTAATTATCATTGTATATCATTGATCAATACAGACATGGGTAGCAAAATAATGCACTAGTGATTATATTGAAATAGTTTTGCCTCCTTTGTGCTGTGAAAAAATATATATCGATATTATAAATTATGCTGTACATTCAGATGTCGCTCGTTACAACCCCCTCACAAGAATAACAAATGCTGTTCGCCCTGTCTCGATTCAGATTGTTGCACTGCTGGTTATCTATGGAGCAGGCACTCATCCCGCTGAACTACCTTACAGAATATATCATAAGGTGTTGTACTAGACTTCAAAAACATTGGGAAGTGGGTTCAGTTGGAAATCTGGTGGTGCTGTCGAAATGGAAGTCTAATACGGAGGTATGCGTATGCTCTATCCCAGAGGAGCCGTTTGCTACTGAGAAGGAATGATACTCATTACAGCGCTGCGTCCTGCCGAGAAGCGCTGTGCTAGCTTTCAAATCTAAGCAGGGCGGACACATACTACCTGACACAGAAGGGGTCTGAATCTCTTTGAGCCCAATGGCGTTGCGCGCCATTAATCTGTCCCCTGAGGTCACAGAAATACACTTGCCAAACAGATGCCGAATTCAAAAGAAGGGCTGGGGCAGCAACAAAAGGAACAGGGGCGTGGTAACTCTGGGCTGAAGCACGGCAGCCCGGCAAAATTTACTAGTATTTTGCCGTTTTTACATATAAATACAGACAAAGGAAAAATTGTTTTCCGTCTGTATTTATATGTAAAAATCCGTTTAAACGGAAAACCGGGAGCCCTAATTATGATCATCTGAAATACCATAAAAGAACCTGCACAGTTGCTCAAAGCTCGGTGCATACTGAAAAACTGAAGTGCAGAATTGTCTCAACCTAATATAAACTTATTTTGACTTGTACTTATGTGGTTGTCTATTTAGTTACTTATATACTATTGCGCGACCTCCTCTGATGTGTCTGTAAAACGTACCTTTTGTCCCGAAGTTTTGTCCTAAATTTTGACGTTCTGTCGTGAATTTGTGTCCTGAATTTTGACCCTTTGTCCTGAATTTTTACACTCACCGTCCTGAATTTGCGCCCATGCCAGTTGGTCACCCTAACCCTGATGTCTCGATCTATTCTCGCACTTGAACGAGTAATTGTAGCGACTGCAGCAGTTTGCACTGTTGCTTTTCTGGCTTTGTCACCCATGGAATTCCCTGCAACATGTATTCCCACACATTGATTATTCAGTGTGTGTATTACATGAGTCTGGGGCAAACACTCTTTGAGTTTTGCCACCTGTCCCCAAAGCGTTTTGTGCTTTATAGGGTACCCTTTAGAATCTCTGAATCCATTTTGGCTCCACTTAGTGCGAGTACCACGTTGAAAGTCTGGACAAAATAATATGAATCACACACTATAAGTGTGGGAAATCCGAGATCCGTATTCTCCAGTGCCAGAATTAGAGCTCTGAGTTCTGCTGCCTGCGCTGTGCAATCACCTAGTGACAGCGTGTAGGTATTGTGAGGGTGGAATTAACTATTGTACCCTTGACAGCAGCGCACACTGCAGAGTTGGTGTTTGTCCCTATGGGAGGCTGTGCAGAACCGTCAGCATAAATTATGTAATCATACTGGTTAAGAGGCATGACTTCATTAGGCAGAGGATATTCATTTTCTTATTGCAGGTATGCTTGCGTTTGTAGTTTAGAGTCAAATTTGTAGTCTACATCTGTTGTGGTGATAGAGTTTGCCCATCTTGGATGTTAAGCCTAAGCGTTAGGAACCCTGGCCTTTGTGACAGCCTCAAGGGCTGGGACTGGAGTAATGACAATAATGTGTTTCCCCTGAGCCAAGGATCTTTCTCCCACTACAGCAGTCCGTACAGCCATCAGAAACTTCTGTCGGTGCAAAACACATCTCAGCATTGGTGTATATATATGATTTATATGCAAAAGGTACAGTGTCTCCCTCGTTGAATGTAACGTAATGGATGCACCCGCAATTATACGGATCACCAGGTTGGTGGTGTTTACACATGTGTGCAAATGTTTGGCAGCTAGCATGTCAGCTTGTACTGAACGTAGTATTTGTGTGTGCTCAGTTGTCCAAAGTGTGCTTGAAAAGTCTGGATGTATCAAGTCGCAGAATAGTTTAACCTGCTCTGTGTAGTCTGGAATGTATGTTCTGCCATAATTTAGGAAACCCAACATTGATTGGAATTTCTTCAAGGTGTTCGGTGTTGTAGAAGTGCACACTTCTCAAGGAAAAGTGTCGCTAGCCTTTTGCCTTCACTTGACAACTCGTATCCTTAAAATAGGACATTAAGGTGGGCTATTTTTGAAATTGAATTTATAGCCAATGTGAACAAATCTCAATACTATGCGATCTACCCTGGCCGAGTGAGTGAAAGGTCATCATCCGACAAGTATATATCATCATATTCTTGCAAAAGTTCTGTAACCTGGGCTGGAAACAACCCTGGGCTGTTCCTATACCCCTGGGGTAGACAACGGAACTACCTTTGAGAACCCAGTGTGCTGAATGCAGTTAAATACCTGTTTTCAGGCGCTATCGTTTGGCAGAAAAGTCCATTGGAAATGTCCAATGTTGTTTTGTATTTTTTCCACACTATGATATTCATTAGTGCCGCGCTATGCGTGTTTTGTACAGCAAATGTCCATGTAGCTGGGTTCAAGTGTCTGTAATCTAATACCAGACAATATGAATGGTTAGGTTTCATAGGGGAGGGGCAACTTTCAATTACACCTTGGTATTCAAGTTGTGTGAGTATCTCTCTAACTTGTTTTGAACCTCATTTTTAATCGGGTATTGCCTTGGATGTTGTGGGACTGACCTCACTGATATAATGTGATAAGGGGAACCGTCATGCCAACCCACATGGTTGCGGTATAACGCAGGAGCTAGTGCTAAAGCCCACTCCCTGGCATATGAATAGTTAACTGCATCTGGAACAAGTTCAGAAAAGGCAGGTAAAATTACTGTTTCTCCCTCAGAGCAATCCATCACAAATTCTGGTGGCCAATCCTTTTCGGCCAAGAGAATATGGTAGCCGAATGACAAGTTCTCCCAAAAGAAAACAATGTATCTTTTATATCCCCCTCAATCTGGAGTTGCATTTTGTATAATCAATGCGGGACACTCGCGCTTGTCTCTGGTGTTTCCACCTGTACATAGTCACTCATCGCTACTGCCACCAGAGAATCCATCAGGCTCTGGCAAACTATTGTGACATCTGCTGCGCTGTCCAGCATGGTCAGAGCCCATCCCCGCTCAGAAGCAGTGTCCTCAATACCCGTGGCATGCTTTACTTTAATGCCAGCAACTTTCTTCTTCTTGAATTGAGGCTTGGACTGTTTGGGTTTATCTTCCTTTTTATATATAGTCAGAAGAGTGTTGTGAGTCTTCTTCGGTTTCACGTACTCCTCTGAACTGCGCTCTGATCGTTCACCTCTCTCTGAGTGTTTTTTGGATGACTCCTGAAAGGAACAGATGAACGTGCGTCAGTATTCTGATACCGGTCTGGCGTTTTAATGTTTTCACGGTTACGCAGATTGTAGCACTTTTCAGCGGCCTCCTGTTGAGGAGATCTGCCCCACAATTTAGTCTTTTCTTTATCTTACTTATTATCCCACTTCATCTTAGAGAAAGAATCTGATGTCTGCTTTGAGTTATCCTTTTCAGAATTACTCTTACCAGGTCTGGCTCCCAAATTATCTCTACCTATTGTTGCACAGGTTTTCTCAATAATTTTTGGTAACTCGCGCTCCTGTTCTCTCGGAGTCAAGTTTGTGAGTCGTTGGTGTACCGACAATGCTGCTGCTTCCCCATTAATGTTACTTAACATTATGGCAGATACTGCGGCAACATATCCTATCAGTTTCATCCCTAAATCCAGAGCAGGGACTGTCCCATACTCATTGTGGATCTGTTTAAGCACCTCTGGCAAAACAGCTAATGATGGTGTACCATGTGTTCTGGTATATACTGCAGCAAAGACTGTATCCCAAGTGCTGAAAACTTCCACAGGGAGAGCTATCTCCATAGGCAGACATGTGGTGAGATTTCTGTGTTTTTCCTGAGGTCCTGTATGGGGGAAACACTGCTTCAAGCTGGTTTGTTTTTTGTGCAATCCAGAATGGAATTTCCTCCAGTCTAATTGTAATTTTACCCATGAGTTTGTGTGTGTTTTATTGCAGTTGTGTCAATGGGTGAACACAGGAATGAGGCAGTGGAAATCTGGATGAATGGATGCACGGGTACAGAGATGAGTTCTAGAGTGCATGTGTGATGACCTATTGAGTGCTGAAATCCATCAATGACACAAAAGACACATTCGTTCATAAGCCAGACCTATTGGCATTGTCAATGCTTGTTAAAAGGTGTGACAACTGAAATACTCTATGAAAAAGCGTTGGCCCCCCAAATAAACAAGCACAGCCAACCTGCCTCACTTTTGTGACCTACAGGTTGGCTTTGCCAATGGTTTTATCAATATATTACTGTATACGCAATGCTTATTTAATGTAAGTAAAGACCTTGAATTTGTAACATTTGCAAACAATCTTTGCTTTAGTTCAATTTTGTATAGCAATTTAAATTGACTCTACTAAGTATTGGGAAAGTCAAGAGGTCTTGGCTCTAAAAGGCTGAGCTATTGGGTTTTCTAATGCTTATGTGATACATGTGAGTTGAGTTACTTTTAGCTATCTGGGTAAATTCTGGTTGTGGGAGTGTGTCCATAATAGGGCATGATTGAGAGCTCTGGAGCCAAGCCTGAAAGCAGTGCGAGTCAGTGGGCTATAGAAGTGTTAAGATTCTTTGCTCATTCAATCCTTGACCTCTCTCTGGTGCGCACATAGTGAGAGTCATATTTATTCTTTGTCATTCTAATTATGTACAACAAAATCTTGACTGTTACTCATTTATATGAAATTGCTAACAATCACTCACAAAGCCAATAGGGCTGGCTTGTTTTAGACATATGTTTGTTTATGTGCCCTATGTCTGGATGCAATAACAGAAAACTTGCAAAGAGGCACCTAAATGATGGTCAGGCTGCATGCTGTGTAAAGTACTGGATTGTAGCTCACTTGTTTTAAGTCACGCCCTTATTTATGTAGGCCATGCCCCTTTTAGAGGAACCTCGCGCCCCCCCCCCCTTTTCTTCATCCCACTTAAAGCACTGTGGTCCACAATAGGCCTGTGCCTACAGACAGCTAAAAGCTGTCTTGTAGGCGTGGACTAAAAACTGTGATTTTGTAAAACTGTGTAGCCCTTGAGGACAAATCTAACACTTGTGGTGCAGAAAGAAGGAGTGACCACTTTGCTCCTCTGAGGCATGCACTCTGCAGCGTCTCTGGGAAGGCGGGAGCACAGCTGGTGTTGTGTGTCAGGGGAAGTTGTGCACTTCAGTGAAAGAAAGCTGAGGGCCTGACCTCTCCCACTGTGACAGCCCAGGCTGTGGTTGTAGGACCAGAGTGTCTTGGTGCCAGCACACCCCATTAGAAATGTAACTGAAGTATTTGTTCCCCAGCGAAGTTGATCCAAAAGTCATGCAGGTCATTTGCTCCCTGCCGAAGCAGATCCACAAATCCTCAGCTTCTCTGTGAGTCAAGCACAAAGGGAGAAACATGGGTGAGAGACAGTGACATTGAAAGCGTGGTATTGAAGTAATATGAAGGACGTGGACAGAGTCATTGTGGCTGGGTTTGGGGGTAGTCAAAGCGATACCAAAGGGGATGATGGACGGAGCGTTAGAGCAAATCAAACACTCACCCCCAGTCAACTGATCTGGGTTTAATCCATCATCATTCTTTAGCTCACTCCACCACCCCAGTTCAGACATGGCCATATGCAAATCAGTCTGACCCTGTGCCTCATGGGAACAGTCCAGCCCGAACTGCCAAGCCATGTCTTCCCTGGACCGGAAACAAGCATCCTGGGACCGGTTTCGGGTTCAAAACCCTCATCAGCCAGGCTATCTTGAATCCAGTGGCAAAGTGAGCAAGGGACCCACGTCTGGGCATACCCTGCCAACTTAGGGCGAACAAAGCGATACCAAAGGGGATGATGGACGGAGCGTTAGAGCAAATCAAACACTCACCCCCAGTCAACTGATCTGGGTTTAATCCATCATCATTCTTTAGCTCACTCCACCACCCCAGTTCAGACATGGCCATATGCAAATCAGTCTGACCCTGTGCCTCATGGGAACAGTCCAGCCCGAACTGCCAAGCCATGTCTTCCTGGACCGGAAACAAGCATCCTGGGACCGGTTTCGGGTTCAAAACCCTCATCAGCCAGGCTATCTTGAATCCAGTGGCAAAGTGAGCAAGGGACCCACGTCTGGGCATACCCTGCCAACTTAGGGCGAACAAAGCGATACCAAAGGGGATGATGGACGGAGCGTTAGAGAAAATCAAACACTTACCCACAGTCAACTGATCTGGGTTTAATCCATCATCATTCTTTAGCTCACTCCACCACCCCAGTTCAGACATGGCCATATGCAAATCAGTCTGACCCTGTGCCTCATGGGAACAGTCCAGCCCGAACTGCCAAGCCATGTCTTCCCTGGACCGGAAACAAGCATCCTGGGACCGGTTTTGGGTTCAAAACCCTCATCAGCCAGGCTATCTTGAATCCAGTGGCAAAGTGAGCAAGGGACCCACGCCTGGGCATACCCTGCCAACTTAGGGCGAACAAGTCGATACCAAAGGGGATGATGGACGGAGCGCTAGAGCAAATCAAACACTCACCCCCAGTCAACTGATCTGGGTTTAATCCATCATCATTCTTTAGCTCACTCCACCACCCCAGTTCAGACATGCATATGCAAATCAGTCTGACCCTGTGCCTCATGGGAACAGTCCAGCCAGACCGCCAAGCCATGTCTTCCTGACCGAAACAGCATCCTGGGACCGGTTCGGGTTCAAAACCCTCATCAGCCAGGCTATCTTGAATCCAGTGGCAAAGTGAGCAAGGGACCCACGTCCAGGCATACCCTGCCAACTTAGGGCGAACAAGCTGATACCAAAGGGGATGATGGACGGAGCGTTAGAGCAAATCAAACACTCACTCCCAGTCAACTGATCTGGGTTTAATCCATCATCATTCTTTAGCTCACTCCACCACCCCAGTTCAGACATAGCCATATGCAAATCAGTCTGACCCTGTGCCTCATGGGAACAGTCCAGCCCGAACTGCCAAGCCATGTCTTCCTGGACCGAAACAGCATCCTGGGACCGGCTTCGGTTCAAACCTCATCAGCCAGGCTATCTTGAATCCAGTGGCAAAGTGAGCAAGGGACCCACGCCTGAGCATGCCTTGCCAACTTAGGGCGAACAAAGCGATACCAAAGGGGATGATGGACGTATCGCTTTGTTTGTTCGCCCTAAGTTGGCAGGGTATGCCCAGACGTGGGTCCCTTGCTCACTTTGCCACTGGATTCAAGATAGCCTGGCTGATGAGGTTTTGAACCCGAAACCGGTCCCAGGATGCTTGTTTCCGGTCCAGGGAAGACATGGCTTGGCAGTTCGGGCTGGACTGTTCCCATGAGGCACAGGGTCAGACTGATTTGCATATGGCCATGTCTGAACTGGGGTGGTGGAGTGAGCTAAAGAATGATGATGGATTAAACCTAGATCAGTTGACTGGGGGTGAGTGTTTGATTTGCTCTAACGCTCCGTCCGTCATCCCCTTTGGTATCGCTTGTTCGCCCTAAGTTGGCAGGGTATGCCCAGACGTGGGTCCCTTGCTCACTTTGCCACTGGATTCAAGATAGCCTGGCTGATGAGGGTTTTGAACCTGAAACCGGTCCCAGGATGCTTGTTTCCGGTCCAGGGAAGACATGGCTTGGCAGTTCGGGCTGGACTGTTCCCATGAGGCACAGGGTCAGACTGATTTGCATATGGCCATGTCTGAACTGGGGTGGTGGAGTGAGCTAAAGAATGATGATGGATTAAACCCAGATCAGTTGACTGGGGGTGAGTGTTTGATTTGCTCTAACGCTCCGTCCGTCATCCCCTTTGGTATCGCTGGGTTTGGGGGTAGTAACAGGAGAGCGGAGTGGCAAGCAAAACAGAGGGTGAGATGCAAGCACTCTGGTGGGTGCAGGTAGAGGGAAGCAACATGGAGGGTGTGTGGAGGGAAGCAAACTAACAGGAATGGAGAGTGCAGCGTGAAGTGCAGGAAGGCAAAAGTAAACTGGCTAGGGAGCAACGGGAGCAGGCGTGCAGCAGCACAGAGGCAAGAGAGAGATCGCAACATGTAGCAGATATGAGAACCAAACTAGGGAGACAGCTGAAAGAACAAAAAGAAAAAAAAAGCAACTGAAAAATGAGCAGTGGAAGGATACAAGTAATGCATCCATGCTCCAGGAAGGGACAAACACAAGAGGAGGAAGGAAATCCCATGCAGAGTGACAATGAAGCCAACCAGTGGAAAGCAATGTGTGGATTCCGAGTTCACTGTAAGCTAACAATACGCCTTGCACATAAGAACACAAAAGGTATATGGATTAAATGGGTCTAATTTCCTAACCATGTGTGTCATTGTAGGTGCAGTAAGTATGGAAAAGAAAGCACACAAATACCTTCTATTTTCACAGAGAGGGTGTGGTGGTAGCTCAGAGGGAAAGATTTTAATGGAAAATAATTGTTTGCAAAAAGAAAAAAGGAACAAAAACATTTCTCACAATGTTTTATTAATTGATTTATAAAATGTTCTTATCTACCCTACTTAAACAGGTGCAAGTCGAAATGCAGTAAGGTAGACAAATTCAGCAAAATTCACCTGTTTCACAGGCACAAAAAAAGGAAGAAGGCAATTTCCCACTCCCACGCGTTTTTGGGAAATTGCAAGTCTGGGCAGTCTGAGGTTTTTACTTTGTATGGAAAATATATTTGATAACTTAGTACACAAATACTGTAAAGTGAAAATGAGGTGCACAGAAAAACGATCAAAGGTCTCTACAAATAAATATTTTTGAGTTATGACCCAAAGAGGATGGGTAAAGCTAATGACTTTGGATGTACATATTAGGGGTCATGACTGGGTGACAACAGCTGTAGAGACTTTTGGTCATCTTCTGTGTAGTCTGAGGAATGAAGAATTGTATTGTTCAGGACCTTATGGTCACAGATCTTAATTAGCACTAGAAGTACTAACAGTAAATTTCTCTCTCGTTGCGTGTACCTCTTATGAAAGAATATAAATAAAATATATAAGACACTGCTTTTACAAAGTAAATAATCATTTACATTGTAAATGAAATATCTTATTTAACCTATTGCACAATTAATGTACAATGAAAAGAAGGCACATTGAAGAAAAACAAAAGTCTCTATTTATTTCGGAGTAATGATCCCCTAGCATGTAATGATCCCACAACATACATGGCCACTCACTCCCAGATGACAAGAGCACACCACAGAGAGTCAAAAAAGGATTACTGAAGAGAAGATAAAGCGTCCAACCTCTGGCATGAGACAGCAGCACACTGACCTTGTCAAGAACATTCTTCTGAAACCTCAGCACCATGGTTGCAAGATGTTAAAGGTACACACATACAAGAAAGTTACAGGCAAGGTGTAACAAACAATCACCACAGTGGGGCCTCTGCAGCAAACGGAGTCAACTAAGTTGTTATCTTAGTTGCTCGTTCCCACACTCTAGACATCAAGGTCACCAGATAAGACATCCTTGATGCCACTCTCAAACTCCACAATTGAGATTTTTACTCCATGGACCCATCACTACAGCCCCAATAAGGAGGACTCACTATAAGGGGTATCAATGAACCATCCCACAGACGTAGAAACTGTGACATTAGGTGAGAACATTTCAGGTACACCCTGCCATTGGGCAGCTTTAGAGTGTCCAGTTTGACACTGGAGTGTTTCCCCCCCAAAAAATCAAGGTGGTCAAAAGTCCCGTGAGGTATCTGAAGATACGTCTCAGCAAAAAAGCAAAGATATTCTGAAAAATGTTAAGTCATCGAGGAGGGATCACCATTTTAAATAATGTAATTCTGCCCTTTATTGATTATTGGAGCTTAGTCCAAAAAGGAAGGTGCCATCGGATCCCAGTTAAGACTTTTCCCACATTTAAATCTAGATAATTTTCCTGAATGTGTGTCATTCATGCACCAAAATAATTCAACCCTCTCCTCTGCCAACGGAGGCCCAATTCTGGGACATCAGTCACTGATCTATCAGCTATTGCAGCCAATGAAATCAGCTGTGGGATAAAAATATATTCCTTTAGCAAAGCAAAACAATATATAACTTTTCCAGTCAGATATATTTACTTTGAACTACAGATGTAGGTCATGTTCTAAGGGGGCTGGTGCCACCCAATACTCTAAGACGTCTGTGCACACAAAAACCTGTGTGGTTAAGGGCAGGTTTGTCACTAAATAGTCTTATCTTTCCTTTCGACCCACTCATCGTCAACCAGTTCAGCTGAATCCTTTTCAAAGGCCTTCCATCAGTTTATCCCCATGATACTGTATGTGTCCAATCACATGACAATATTATTATATCTATAACATCAAATCAACTACTCCATTGCAAGGGAACTATATCCTTCCTGTTCGCAGGTCCATGTATACTTACCTCACAAGGTAAGTGGGCAGGGAATAAAGCATCATATTTACATGGCTGTGAGTATGTGGGTAATCTGTGGATAATCAGGGAATGCTGCCTCTGTGAGGCTGTCTCCAGTGTGATTGACAGAATTTGTAGATGTTTAATTTGGTGAGTGCCTGCAAGGGTATGACGATGTGTGACTGGAGAAAAATCAAGTGTGCTCTAGTCTAAGAGTTCAAAAGAAGAATCAGGCAATAGATGCCAGAAGGCAGCCCTGAGGCGCTCGGCGGTGACCTGCAATGCTGAAAGCGAAGGGTATGTGGGTGTCAAGTGTCACTCTAGCTAGGTGGTCCATCCTGGATGGGAAAGAACCTTAAGGACCCCAAGGGCTGAATAAGTCAGCAATGGGCTGCTCCCAAGCAACCAGAGAGCAGCTTCCATGGGACATCATGTTCCCAGCTCATACCTGAAACACAGGATGGTGCTGACTTGAGGAGGGCCTCTGCGAATTGAGACCCACCGGCATCCTAAGAGGCAGTGATTTGCAACAGGCAGCAAGTTTTAGGGCTAGAACATCAGTGGTTGATAAGAGTACATATGGAATCCTCCTCTATGTCTAGAGGGGGAGCACGGTCTCAGATGTAGCGTGCAGGCAGCAGACCATGCCAGAATCTTTCAGTCAGGAAGTTCAAGCATGCCCATTTTTTCCTGTGCCCACACAAGGCAGACAATCCTGAGTCTCTCCCAATAACTCATGTGTTCCAGCCACATTCATCACTGCTTTAGTAGCTCTCCCTAGGGCGAGGTAAGTGAGACCCTTAAAGACACAATCCTGGGATGGTGAAGGTTCCCAGACTCAAGCTAAGCAATAAAAGTTAACATGGTAATGGAGTGGCTAAATTCTAGGCGGGCTCCTAGAACTCTAGATCCAGTGTACATGTGACCTAGAATATTTGTATTAGATGCATGCTACCTTACTGAATGTCTTAGCTATCCAGATGGCCGCAGTGTCTTTTCTGAAGTTTGTCACAACTGATTATCTCCGCGGGACCAGTGAGACGGCTCCTGTGAGCCTCCTCTGTATTAAGGAAGCACTTAGTAAATAAAGACCCAAGTATGGTTCTCAGTCTATCTTCTTGTAGATATATTCATGGCCTGTATTCGTGGTCTGAGATGGCCCCATCACATATAAATACCACGTATGGACCTCTGGCACTTATTAGCTGTTTCCTGTCCGGGTTGGTGCCAGACACCTCTGCTGTAGAGGTAGGTGTTAAATAACACCCTGGCAAAACCTTAGACTTTGATTTGAACTGCTGGGGATCCTTTGGTGTCTGCAACACTTACATGGTGGAAGACCGTACTGCTGTTAAGGACAGGACCTAAGCTTTTTTCGGGGTGGAAAAGAGGAGAGAATACCCCCAAAATCAGAGGTGGTGTAGAGGAAGGGGCTTCCCCGTGAGGAAAACATTTTCCTTGTGGTGTGATAAACGGAAAAAAGCACCCGTTTCAACTGTAAAAGTTTACAAGTCAGCACTCTTAGAAAGTTGTGACTGTGTCAACTTCACAGGAACACTCCTGGAATTCAATGTGAAACATAATTGATGCAGTAAACGTCAGAGTAACCACAGAGGTGAAAACGTCCAGTTTACATTACATCATCGTGCACTTTATCTCTCGATTGGTAAAACAACCCCTTGAGCACTCCATCTGCTCCTGGTGTGTTTCGGGAAATTTGCTATTAAGTGATAAATTTACAACCTGCCTGTAGAATTTCTAGCCATCACACAGAACTGAGGAACAGAGTAACTGGAATAATCGGGGTTCAGTGGGTTTCATAGACCTTTTGGAGCCTGTGCCACTGCTGCACCTGTTCAATTCATGACCCTAGTGCCTGCAAGGAAATTGCACTTATGACTGCTTTTTAAGTAGTAAAATATAGCAATAATCGGTGTCCAGTGGGTTTCCTAGAACTTTTGGCCCCTGTGTCACTGCAACTGTGGCACCATTCAAATAATGAGCCCAGTGCCTGCAAGGTAATTGCACTTGCAACTGCTTGTTTAGTAGTAAAATTTCACAATAATCAGTGCTCAGTGGGTTTCCTAAACCTTTTGGCTCCTGTGCCACTGCACCTGCTGCACCACTCAAATCATGACTAGTGCCTTCAAGGTAACTGCACTTGTGACTGCTTGTTTAGTAGTAAAATATCACAATAATCGGTGCTCAGTGGGTGTCGTAAACCTTTTGGCCAAAGCACCACTACACCTGCTGCACCATTGCAATCATGACCCTGATGCCTGCAGGGACAAATGAGGAAATCATTTATATCCAGTAATATATGTGTCCGTAAAAGGCACAGTTGCAGTCGGAATACATAATTATTGTGTAGCTAAACATAAACAAAAGCTTTCATAAGTGCCTTTAAACTTATCCAACTCTCCAAAACGAGTTGCCATAGATGTCATAAATAAAGGATATACTTTACATACAAAAGTGAAAATCAAGCATTGTTAAATTGTGGTACAATGTGGCTGGCTCTTTCCTGCAAAAATATCTTATCCTGTGCTTGACAGTGAATGGGCCATAAACAGTGTAAATTGCCCAAGATTACCATGTTAGGCTGACGCTGAGACTGAAATGTGGTTTTGTACTTTGTTCCTAAAAAGGCAATTTTTACAAATTAAATGGACTCGCCAAAGAAGAATACATTTTGCAAAAAACTTGCAATATGTTTTGTGCAGATGAAGAACGAGATACCTTTTGAGACGGCTATGTCTAAAATAAAATTTAAAAAAGGGCACAAGCAGGCTCCATGGAGAAAGTATGCTGCATTCCTCTTTCCTATAAACGCTCTCACTTTGAAGTCAGCCGAAAGCAAAATAAACACCAGGCTCCCACGAAAACACAGCTTGACATTTGACCTCGGTCTTTGAATGCCCAGCAAACGTGACGAGATAAGAGCAAGATTTAAAGGCCTGTTTATTACAGAAAACGAGTTTGTGCAAGAATACTGTAAACACTGCTTTAGCATGGGGAGGTAGAACTCAAGCTGAACAGCCTAAAGTAAATAAAGCCAGCAAATCGAAAGCCAGAAAACGTGAGTTACAAACCACACACCCAATAGCAAGCCTTGGGCAGAACTAATTCCCAGGTCAACTTTCTGAAAATCCCCAAGATGTCTTTTGCATACCAGACAGCTGCGCTGTCCAGTAGGCGGCGACCCAAAACTGCAAAATGGGATAAAGAGGGCATAGAGATGAACTTGTGAAACTAATACGCCATTTCTTTCTGATAACCGTAAGGTGATGCGCTTACTTTACCACCATAAAACCATTTGTACAAAATAAGTAACCTGCAGGGGATTGCAAGATGTAGATGGGTAGCTATGGCGAGATGGCAGATCAAAAACCGAATGAAGTGCTAAGCTGCATTACAATATATCGTTATCAGGGCCGGACTGGCCGTGGCGGGCACCGGGCGTTTCCCCGGTGGGCCGCTAGGGTGGGGGCCGGTTTTGGGCCCCTGGGGGCTGTTTTTGTTACCGGGGGCCGGCAATATCGGCCCCTGGTAACAAAATCGGCCGAAACCGGCCCTAGAAAACAGCTCGGCCGCACCCCCACTTCCCTTTCCCGGGGGCTGGCCGAGCAGTTTGCCAGGGCTGGTTTCGGCTCCCAGTCCGGCCTTGATCGTTATAGAGACGTAATGATTCCACTTTATAGTGCACAGTCAAGACTTCATTCAGAATAATCTTTTCACATCTGACCCTTACTTGTCCATGTAGGAAAGAGAATGTTCACAGATGTATTGTCATCTTTTTCCCAAAAATATCTAATTCACGTTTTATTATTTAATTAACCAAAAATAAATTCATTTTCTGTGTCACATCCAACTTAGAAATCACGAATAAACTGCATATGTGCCAAAGTGCCATACTCATGAACTACATTAACCTGCATAGGTCATCATAGACCCGACCCACGGCTGCAACAAGGCCACTGGTGTGGACAGTTGGTGACTCGGCAGAACAATACATAACATATTTACTTCTAGGGGACAGGTAGGGAGTACACAGAAGCAACTCAGCTGTTTGCTTGTTAACTGTAACATGCACCTCCCACCAGCCTTCTCCATATGCGGTCACATCAATACTTATAGACATGTAGTAGCAACTCTACAGATAATCATGCCACTTTGTACTGGCCCGCCTGTTGCTGGAACATGACATGATGCAATATGCCAAACCCAAAAATGGCGAAGGAAGGAATGCTTGCAACTTGTTCAGCCATTGGCAATCGCTTGAGGCAGCATTGCAACCCATCATTCTTTTGCCCACTATGCCACCTCAGATTTGACCCAGTCATATCTAAATCAGTCTTGACCCTGCTCCAAATAGGAACAGTCCAGCCCAAACTGCCAAGCTAGGATCTCTCTGAACTGGAACACAAGCAACTCAAGACCGGTTTCAGCCAAATTGAGCCTCTTCAGTCGGACACAATATGCAGCAGTTGGATCTGCTGGGCCAGAACAGGAGGCTCTGCAGCGATGAGCAGGCGTAGGGCTGGTTTCGCCTGGGGAAGTTGGAAATAACAACGCACCTCCATTGAGGTAGATGTGGGAATTTGTTAACTAGTTTGTAGGGGTGAGATCCATGGCAATCAGAGGTTACTTGGTGCTAACTGTGAAAACTGGAGTTTTTTTTTTTACCTCTGATCTCACCTTAATTTTGGGCCCATAGTGAGCATCGGCTTCACCAGCAAACAGCCCCAGCCCTCTTACCTGAACACTGATACTCTACTGTGGCGAGGTAGAGGAGTCCAAGGATTACTTGGGGAAGTGTTGTGGGTTAGGTTTTGCAAAGTACTTAATAACATGTAATAAATCAGTGCCCAGCCAGTAGTTTACCTTTTAAAACGAAAAAGAACTTTAATGTACGCACAACTAAAAAATAAGCATAAAATTACAAATGTATAAAATGAAAAACAGACCTCTTTAGCCCCTCCTGAACTAGAAGTCTGTGAAAGATCTTTCAACATTAAACAATGTAAAGCCAATTTCTATGGTGTGTGCCATGAAGCGCACAATGTAAAATTCCCTTCTTACAGCATTTATCCAGGAGTTCACAATGTAAAATATCTTTCTACTGTACTGGACTTGAGTCAATGTTAATAATATCTCTATCAGTTATGAGCAATGGAACTACTTCACAGGTTTTTCACACAACCGGTGTCTGTAAAAAAAGGCAAATTAAGGATTGGAGCCAAAACTCTGCAGCACCTTACTATTGGAGTCAATCTGATCACGGAGTGCATCCCTTTAGCCGTTGAACCTCAGGGAAACGAGTCAGAGCAGTGCAAGGGTTATTCAGAGAGTTGGTGTGTAGTAGAAACTCAGCACTTTGCAAAGCGCATAGAAACAAATAATAAATCGATGTCAAGCCAGTGCATTTCATTTTAAAAAGACAGTGTACTTTAACCTACACACATCTAAATAGTAAACATAATATTATATATGTTCCAAATGAAAAACAGAAATCTCTAACCCCTCCTGAGTTACAAATTTGTGTAAGAAAGACTCTCGCAATTAACAATATAAAGCCCCTCTTCGTATAAAGTTTTTCACAGAGATTAGAAAGTAAAACCTCTTTCTATTGGATTTGCTAGAGAGTTCACCATGTACAAATCCTTCCTGCTGCCCCTGTCAGACAGTTCACAATGTGTAACCTCTACAATCTGTGTAAGAAAGTCTCTTGGTGTTAAACAGTGTGAAGCATCTCTTTATACAGTGTTTTTCACAGAGATCACAACGTACAACCTCTATTGTATTTGTCAGAGAGTTCACAATGTAAAACTCCTTTCTGCTGCCGCTGTCAGAGTTCCCAATATGAAACTCCTTCCTGTTTTGTTAGACATCTCGAAATGTAAAAAACATTCCTATTGTATTTGTGGCAGGATTAAACCATGCACGGCTCCTTTCTACTGTATTCAGCACGGGATCTTCATTAAATTATCTCTATACGTTATGAAAAGCATTTACAATGTAAAACTCCATCCTTTTGCATTTGTTATCGTACTGAAGTCGTAAGAAGATTAAACCATGCCATGGAGGATTTCTGTGTGCACTGTCCTAGGAGGAGGATTAGGTCTACATGAAAATGTTTACTAGTCCCACCTAAAATATCAGGAAAAAATGGGTGGAATGTCCTTTCCGGCTATGGCATGCTTGTTGTGGAATTCCTTCCTTGAGGAAAGAATTCCCTCCCTGATGGAAGTAGACACATTCAACATCTAGGTCAATCCAGGAAGGCCCTAAAACATTCCCGTTTTGTTGAAAACCTTGTATGACCTGATGTTAGCTCTTATTCATTCCGGATGGAGTTTTGATAGAGCTATATAAAAATCTCAAATTCCATTCAAAAGATGATCCCTTTTTTATTTGCCAAAGAGTCTATGTTAACAATGTCTCTATCATCAGTTACGAACTGATAGGTGGACTAACACAACTGCCGCCCAATCAAATACCTGTAAAGAAGATCAACATATGAGTGGAGCCAAATCCTCTCTCTCTAGGCTGCTTTAAAACTCTTTTTTATTACATGAGTTCTAGCAAATGAATGCACCATCAAGCCAGACCTAACAAAGACAGTGAAACACTTCAGAAAATAGACAAAAAATTGCAAAGCATGAAAGAGCTGAATTGGTTAACATCTGATGAAAGATATAAACCTACCTGGCTAGTCAACACAATATGGGTCTGAATGAGGGCATGGAAAGCTCAACAGATAAATTACAGGGGCTTTTATAAACTAGAGTGGAATTGCATATTAATGGAAAATAGTAGAAACCCAATATGCATTATAGCGGCACAGAGGTTTGTTAACCAATCTAGTTTATTCCATATGATCATCATGACATAGTGGAGAAGAAAAGCTGTCGAAGAGGAGTCACTGACTTATCCAAAGCTGAAACTTTCTCTTAGTGGTTCCTCCTCCGTCACAGGAGTGATACAGCAGCTTGAACAGGAGTCATTTCTCGTCAAAGGAACCAAGTGAGCAATTTTAGCTTCCGTGCTCAAATCGAAAACTGGTGGTTTGGCACTCAGTCACTAACAGAGATGCAATCTTGCAATATCCTTTGTGAGTCATAATCGATGCCAGACGAGCTTCCGACCTGCAAACTGTGGCAGCATACATACAACCTGCATGTATATTTAGCAATTGTCTCATCTTGCCATGTTTTCTTCTCCTAGTCTTTAGGTTTTACTAGCTTTTTCGTTTGTTTCAGAGGTCAAAAATGCATAGAATAAATTGTTTTATCCCAATTTATATTGGCAACTTCCAAGGAACATACCTGTGGTTTACTATCTCTTGTTTATTTATTTTGTAGTTTTATTTAGCGCTTACCAGATCCGCTGGGCCTTTAGAGCATTGTACAAAAGGATGCACGGTCTGCATAGGAGCAAAGTACAGTGTCCAACATAATGGAATTAAAATTCGGCTAGTGAAACACTGAATCAAAATAAAGAGAATGGGTTGACGAACAACCTAGGCTGACTAGTGTCTTAGATGACAAGGTAGATGATCACGGAAAATAGTACTTAGACATTCGATTTCAACCAAATTAAAAAAAAACAGCAGCTTTAAAATGCAGTAATTCATGCTTTTTTTTTTTTTTTTTTTAGTTAATCCCAACCCTTGATACCCCCGAAGGTTTGGCTGCGTCCTTTAATGCAAAATGGACAGTAACAATTAAAGGTAGAAAAATAGCCAAAAAATACTACAAAAAGGCTTGTAAGCATGGAAGATCCCATAAAGGTTATTGGTAAGATGGTCAGAGGACCAGAGAGGTCCTAGGACAAAGTACCACAGTTTGAGGTTTAATTGGATATATTTTGTAAAAATGCTACAAAACAAAAGTTATTAATAGAGAAGGTTGCAGATATCTACCATAACAACTTAGTAGATGTGATGTACAGAAGGAACGATGGAATGAGCGAGATGACATCCTAGCTGAGCACACAAACAGGACACGTCTGAGTTTACGGAACCACCAAACATATTAAAACAAATCTAATTGCAACCTGAAGGTAAATTTGATCTCAAGCCACCCAAGAGTGAGTTTAAGCAAAGGAGGCGTCTGCTAAAGAATGAGCGAGAGCATGTATATGTTTGATGGTGGCAGAAGATGCTGGCAGATCCAGTATACAATTTGGTATGGGAAACAATACACATTTGAAATGATATTATTGAAATGAGGAAGCAAGAGTTACTTGCTAATGCAGAACACAGTGAACAGGTTTTCCAAATATTTCTAGTGCCATGACATTTGGTAAATGTTTTTGGAGGACTTGATATCCATAAATGTTGGTCTCTCAATCACATTTACCCTCATAACCCATTCTGCATTGAGAGTTATTGGACAGCTCTATAACACAAAAGAAAAATATTCAGTTCACGGAATGCACAACTCAACTACCGCTGGATGCAGAGTTGATCAATGTTTGCCTGTCCTGTGTCCTGTAGCCGGGGGCCATAAGAAGTCCCCTGTGTTCCAGATCTTCATTCTATTGTTGTTAAGTTAGGGTTCAGTGCCACCTTGTAGGACGGGGCAATGATGAAGACCCTGAACTTCTTGTAAAGAGGGATCTGACCGCAGAGAACACCAATGCACATCTAGCAGGGCTCCTTACACTACACTAGTTGCCAGTGCAGAACATATGCCAAAGATTATCTACTCATATGAAGGGTCTAGGACAGAAACACGAAAACATTCTTACAGGGGAAAGGGCATGCACAAGAACACCATACACAATAAATAGACAGTATCGCATGCAGCCAAGACATGACCATCATGCCACAATACAGCATACCTGGGGGGTGGTAACATCTAGCTCCTATTGGGGCTATAGCTGTGTATACATCTGTTGTAGGAAGCTGGCTCTATTTATATGATATCAAAAAGAGATATAGTGTGCACAGAGTCCAGTAAGTCTCCAAAGGTTTAGCAGAGGATAAAGTAGATAATACCTTACATTCAATTTAGTGGTAGCTGGGCTGAGCAGTTAGTTTTATCAGAGAGTAGTGTGAATGCATTTGGTGTACATACTCATACAAGTCAAGAACACACACTCAATGACTAACTCCAGGCCAATTGAAAAATATTACTTTAGTTACTTTTATGTTAGGAACCAAGTGGAACTCAGTTACAGGTAAGTAGACTTTTCAGTTATGCAATACTTTCAATTACAGTTGGCAAATGTTTGTAGACGCATTAGAAATACTTTACAGGTGTACGAAATACTTTTCAATATCAAGAAGATACTTTGTACTGTTCTCAGGATCAACAATGCAATACAGAGAAAAACGAATGCAATCCTATAGGAGGAAAGACAGGTGAGTAACTTACAGGTAAGTACACGACTTTCAGGTCCAGTCTCTGGGTCGTAGAACCAACACAGGGCAGGGTTTAGAACGACTCAAGGGGTGTACCCTCAGCGGCACAGGGGCGGCCGGGTGCAGAGGTCAAACATGGTGCAGGGTGCCTGCCCAATGCAGGTCTATGGAGACGGGGGGTTCAGCAGAGCACCGGTTGCAGGCAAGTTCCCGCAGTTCAAAGAAAAACACAAAGGGGGCCACAATTTGGCACCAAGAGTTCACCTCCAGTGGCATACGAGTGGCTAGTTGCAGGGAGCAAACAGGCGTCGGACTCCCAACAGAAGTCAATGAGGATCTTTGGTTGAGGAAAAAGGCTGTAGGCTCGGACCAGAAGACTGGCTGAAAGGAACCAATGACTGGAGAGGTAAGTTGGACGGTTGCTGGACACCAGGACACCATTAGTCAGGCACCCCAAGGCCTGGGGGCTGCGAGTACAGGTGTGTCTTTCGGCGTCGGGTTTCTTTCACGGGATCCAGTCGCGGTCAGGGGGACCCTTCAAGATGAGGCTGCAGGCGTCGTGGAGAAGCTCAGGAGAGATCATCCAACGCTGGATCCCAGGTCAGGATCACTGGGAAGATGTCACTGAATCGTTGGGCCACCTGGATTCGGGCCGAGGGTGAGGGGTGCAGACCGGTGAGGACTTGCAGTTCCAGGAGGCACTGGAGTCCTTGTTGGAGGTCGCTTTTACTGGACAAATCTGGTACCGCGGGAGACAGAGTCTTTATTGAAAGCAGCTCAGGTCTCTGGAGTTGCTTGAGAGATGCTGGCCGCGGGACATGCCAATTTCTTTGAGCAGGGACGCTGGAGGAGGATACAGGACGGTAGGGCTGGGGCCGAGTCAGTTGTCATCTTCTTCTCCACTGCTGCACAGCTCTTCTGTGCTTCTTCTTCGTAGGTCGTCAAATCTGAGGAACATGGTTCAGGGGAGCCCTTAAATACAAAATGTAAGGGCATTACTGCGGTTGGAGGGCAGTAGCCAGTGGCCACTGTCCCCTAGGGGGACTACACCATTTAGGGGCCAACTCCCTTTGGGGAGAGGGGCACATCCTTATTCCTATTGGTCCTAATTATCCAAACCAAGATGGAGAATTCTGAAGAGAGGGGTTCACCTCAGCTCATGGCCACCCTAGGGGTGTGCCAAGCCGGACACTCCTAACTCTGCTTACTAATTTTCCCACATGTCCTGCTACCAAAAAGTGGGGCCTGGACAGGGGGGCTGGCATCCTCACTAGTTAGAGCTGCCCAAATCAGCATAACACAAGGGAGAGCCTTTGAGGCTCACCGCCAAGTGCTGCTGTTCCTGCAAGGGGGTGGTGTGAAGCACCTCCACTCAGAGTAGGAATTGTTTCTGACCTCTGAGGCTCTCACCCATGAGGTCAGAAACCTGTCTGGGGCTGGCTGGCAGAGACCAGTAAGCCAATACAGTAGAAGCTGGTCGTTTTTCAGGGGGCATCTCTAAGATGCCCTCTAAGTGCATTTTATAATAAATCCAACACTGGCATCAGTGGAGGTTTATTATGCTGAGAAGTTTGATATCAAACTTCTCAGTCTTCAGCAAAGCCATCATGAAGCTGTGGAGTTCGCGGTGACAAACTCCCAGCCCATGTACTCAAAATGGCTTCACTGTACTTAGTGTCCACGAATGGACTCAGACACTGTAGGGGCATATTGCTCATGCCTCTATGCCCTCACCTGTGGTATAGTGCACCCTGCCTTAGGGCTGGAAGGCCTGCCAGAGGGGTGACTTACCTATGCCACAGGCAGTGTTGTGTAGGCATGGCACCCAGGAAGGTGTGCCATGTCGACTCTTCTAGTTTGGTTACACCAAAATAGATTGCCTGCAATGGCAGTGTGTATGTGTGGGGTCCTTTATTTAGGGTGGCACAAACATGCTGCAGCCCTAAGGGACCCTCTCTGGTCACAAGGCCCTTGGTACCACTGGTACCTTTTACAAGGGACTTATATGTGGGCCAGAGGTGTACCAATTGTGGGAGCAATGGTACAGGTTTGGGAAAGAACAAAGATGCTGAGGCCTGGTTAGCAGGGTCCCAGCACACACTCAGTCAAGTTAGCCTCGGATATCAAGCAAAAAGTTAGGGGGTGACCATGCAAAAAGGGGCACTTTCCTACATCTGTCATATATGCAACTCGAATATGTTACTCAGTACACCAGCCAGCACTACAGACTTCCTTCAGTGTAACCACAAGGTATCTTCATCACGTCTTCCTAATGTCTGTGCCAATAGCAGAGGTGCACAATAAAAGAGAATACTTCATTAAGCATTAAATGTACCTTATCAGTTCATGTATATAGCTTACGATACACTGAACGGAGTACAGACATATAGGGGAATTTAATGACTGAATTTATTCATAAGTTGCCATTTTAAGAGTATTGAAGTTCTTCAGAGCAGGCAGGCCTCTTGGCATGCCAACATATTGGGAGACAGCAAAGCTTATTCCACAGACCCATCATAATTGGCCTCTGGGCACAGTCTACGAGGGGTAATAATTATAACACTTTATTCCGTTTTTTCATAAATGTTCGAAACCGTTTATTGGCACAACTTTCAGAGCACCACAGTACAGCAGAGCAGCAGTTTCAGCATGTGGAATATTTTAAGCCCGACTCTAGTCTGCGCAAGAACACAAGTAAGCTTCGAAAGGTGAGAAGGTAGGGAGTAATGTATTTTAAAACCAAGGGCAGGTTCCCAGGCAGTTCACTTTGCAAGGCTTGTAGACTCTCACAAGGTGTATTAGCACAGCCACGTTTTAAGTTGCTCAAAGCCCGAACAATAGGGCCACAATTGTCTAAATGGCAGAATGACAAAAAAAAAAATGTGAACAACACTCAGTTCTGTCTGAGTTTGGAAAACAACCACACAGCAGTATCTGGTTTTAAGTTGACACGTTCTTGTCAGGGCACCCTTATTATATAAGTGATTGTATTCAGTATGTGAATATATTAATTTCATCTTTGTATTATTGGAGTCATTATGTGACTTGTTCATCGCATTTTGCTTTGTAGAATGGTTTTGTTTGACTCCCATTATGCTCCTTGAGCATTTGTGCATATAATGCAGTCTTGGAACTTGAACTGTTTTGTTCAGGTGGAGTCTTCTGATTGCAGTGGTGCCATGCTCCTTCCATACTTTGAGTATATCTGCTTCAAAATCCTGTGTTTTATGAAACATTGCTTTATGTACTGAAGACCAACGACCCTAATTTAAACTTTCACAATTTTGAATGTACACAGCTCACGCAGGGACTCATTTTGATTCACCTTCATTCAAAACTAGAGGAAGGCGGCTCTAGGTCAACATGCCACTTGTACAGTGAAACTGATAAAAGAATCAGATACGCGGGTAGTAAAATCCATAGCCCCCCACTGTAAAATTAGTCAATTTTCTCTAAGATTGCCACTCGCGCCGCTGCAAGGAGCCCCACTTGTCACCTTGCAACTTCGGAAAATAGTCACCTCATCAGAGATCAGCACATCTTCACTTCTAACTACCATACTGGAAAACTCTTCCATCAATTGCAAGGCAATCTAGTTTTTCCAGAATTGCGTAATCACACTCAACATGGAGGCCATATTTGTTGACCATTGGCAATCTCGCAAACACTGCAGGCTTTTACTTGAGGTGTAAGGGGGCTATGTGAAGAATATATCTACACAGAGCTGGAGACAGTTTACATGCCAGCGCTGTGCTGATTCAGATATTTGCTGCTTTGGGTATGTTGCAGCATGGACTTACGGTGCACTTCAAACTCTAGTATCAATGCCACATAAATATTTCCACAGGA
The DNA here is from genome assembly GCA_963921515.1 of Calotriton arnoldi. Taxonomy (NCBI): domain Eukaryota; kingdom Metazoa; phylum Chordata; class Amphibia; order Caudata; family Salamandridae; genus Calotriton; species Calotriton arnoldi. The sequence continues at coordinate 67,035 of CAWUFW010021431.1, read as the reverse complement.
AATTACAATTTCATGTATTACTTTCAATTCCTTCATCGTTTTATTATTTGTTAAGTGCCTCCACATTTAACATAGATACCTGTGTAGTTTATAGCTGTGTTTTTCTATCACATGTACCAGTTTTTAATATACAAACACCCTTCGTACCTTCTCCATTCCTTGGAGTGCTACACATTTGGATGCCTTCATCGTTCTCGTCACTCAGAGTATTTGAGTAACAAAAAAAGACCTCCCCACAAACCATCAACGTACATTGTTCCTACAAAATACAGGAAAAGTTACTTTAAAGTGGAAACAATCGATCAGAATCTATTTAGTTGCCATTAATGGAAAAATGATGCAAAGACAAAGAAGGCCATGCTTTTTAGTTACTTGAGAGGAAGAGCAACAGGTGTTTGACAATTTACCTCAGGTTGGAGCTCCACAAACAGAATTTGGGTGTTGGGGGGAGTACGCGGAGGCAATGCCACTTCTAAAAAAAAAACAAGTTTAGAGGAACTGAATACGACCCCTCAGAGTTACAAATTTTTCATTAGCAAACATGCCAGTCTTAATACTGAGGAAGAGCATATCAGTGCACTATACATACTAACACCAGTGTACATTGTTAACATTAAAGATAAGAATAGGACAAATGTTGCAAGGAAAGAGCCATTCAGGTTTCAAATGTGGCTCAAAGACAGGTTTAAGCAATAGTATGCCTTGTCCTGCTATTGGCAAAAGGTGCATCAAGTGTAAAAAAAAAGGCTGGACATTTTAATAAGGGTTTGAGAATACTGTTAAAATTAGAAGTATACTGAAAATGAGACCTTGACTCCTTCAGTAGTTTGATGTAAAAGATAAATTGGAGACGCAAATTTCGAGAAATACTGTACCACTTGAAAAGGACCATCAACAATGGAGAGAAAAATGCTCTGAACAATGTTCCCGCCAACATTCTCCATCCATCGTCAGATAAAAAGGTTTACACCAACTACAGCAACTTTGAGATCCCAAGGGGCCCAATCATTCACTCCAAGTGTTCAATCAAGAGGACATTCCCAAGCATTTTCAAAGGTGGGAGAGAAGTTAAGGAAGTCAAGATGGGCAGAATATATTTATTAGTGAAAGAAATAATAGAATCCTGCTTGCAAGAATCATCCCATGCGGGATTTTCTGTCCTGTCTTTCCTTCTTTCAAATTATTAACACATTAATTACCATTGTAAAGAGTCTCCTTCCTGGTGGTGTATTGAGGTTATTATTAGTTTGTGAGACTCCCTAGTAAAAGATAAACAAAACATATTAGTGTCTATGTTCATATCAAAACCATACATTTATGTCGGGCATCATGAATTCAAAGAAAATCTCAGTTATAAGTTGTTGTAGTGCTACAGGCACTCCTATGGTTTGAAACCACGCGATGACCTTTGACTACCATGATTGTAATTGACTTTTGGTGTTTTACATTGTTTCCCTGCATGTGCATGTTTCCCTTGAAGATTTCTTTCGCATCTCTTTGTAGTTTAAGCAGAGTGAGAGCAGTCACAGAGTAGAACAGCCTTGCCAGGAACAGAATGTGTGGGATGTGCATTTGAAAGCATGAGAGAGAGAGAGAGAGAGAGAGAGGTGTGGAATGTACTTTTGGTCTCGAAGTGCAGTGTTATAAGCAATGGTGCTCAAATGTGCATTATGTTGTACATTGGCAGATGAAGTATGTGATGCTATAGGCAGTGGTGCACAAATGTGCATTGTGTGGTACATTGGGAAGTATTGTGAAGTTTTTACTATTGGCTTTGACATTCCCTCATTTCATTTTGAATTCTGACTCTGTCTAGCTTGCGCTTTTTTGCGCGCACAGGCAGGCCCCCAGATTGCTCAAGTCGTTTAGGTTACCCACATTCAAGGTTGCTTTGTTTTTTAGAGATTGTTGTTGAATGTACGGCCGGAGACTTTCGTACGCTTCGTTACGATAAAGGCTGGTACACATGAGAATTCAGAAGGAACGTGGGAACTCCTTTGCCTTCGGAATGCTTGCATGGAAAGTGGCCAATTCCAGTAAGTTTCCTTGGCGCAGAGAAAAGGCCTCTTGGAACCTTCTAGTGTGTTTTGAGATTATAAAGCTGAGGATTGTTGACTTAGAAACCGGGATGGTTTTAGCCTGAGTGGTGGACGCATCGTCAGTGCAGGCATCTGGTTGCGGAGTCTCTTGACCCCGGCTGTGAATCCCCCAGTCTGGAGTGGGCCAGGATGAAGTTTGCACCAGGTGAAGTGTTTGATTTTTGATTGTTGTCATTGTGATGTGTGGATGTTTGTGTGCATATTCAGTTTCCAGTGGCTATAACAGTCATTGTGATGCGTGGCTGTCTGTGTGCACCTTCAGTTTCCAGTGGCTATGATCATCTGAGGTGTTTTCTTTGAGTACTGACTTTGTGATGTGAGTCTGTGTGCATATCCAAGGTAATCATCTGATGTATTTAGTGTAAATAGCTTTCTGATTTCTTGCAGGATGTCCAGCATAATCTGCTTGTGCATTTTATTATTATTATATATGCATTTAACAGTCGCTTTTGCCAAGTGTGTTATTATTGCTTATATATATGTTATTGATGAATTACATGACATTTTAAATGCATTTGAATTTTTAATGTATTTGAAATTATTTGTCGCCGTGTATATTTGTTATATTTGCTATATTTGTTATATGGTTAATACAATTATAGCATTTTAGGAATAATGCTCTTTTGCACATCGTACAGGTCACTTTATCCTGAAATAGGGATTGCACATGTCACTTTAATTTACAAATGATGCACTGTCAGTTTAATGTTGTTGAAACTTTGTTGACAATATAAAAGCACACAAAAACGGCTGCAACCTCAGGTTTGACAAAGACCGCTTCGCGGTTGAAACGCATTACCTGGTTGTTTGTGGTCGCAATAAAAAACTCTTACAGCGAGCCCGAGCGTGCTGGAGTCTGTTTTGATGGGAAGCAGGCCGTTTAAATTATATATATATATATATATATATATATATATATATATATATATAAATATATATATATATATATATATCCAAAATCAACTCCCGTATTTCAACAAAGAGCACGCACACGAAGACTGAAAGTGCTCACTTCTCTTTGATGCGTTGGGCCTTCCACGACCCAGCAGGTTAAAAGAACATTCAGAGACGCGTTTCAGCTGTCTCGCAGCCTTTCTCAATATATATATATATATATATATATATATATATATATATATATATATATATATATATTTGAATGTTCATTTGACATCTGGGAAAGCCTTTCTGTTAGAGAGCATTGCATAAATAAAAGCCCAAGCCTTATTCTGAGAACAGTCTTTGATGTGCTTCATTTTATAAAGAGAAACCCCTTTCCAAGGGGTGTTGTGTTGTGTTTATTGGTTCGTCGTGTTTGAGCCACAGTGCGGGAGAGTGGTATTCTATATTATCTGGAAGCGCGAAGCAAGACAGTTGTAATAATCTATGGTTCTCGTAAGATCCAAACAGCATTCTATTGTGTAGCGGGGGCAACTACACAATGGTTTCTGGCCATCTTCCAAGGCATAAATCCCTAAAACCATCCGCATGTTTGTCCATAACCCTCAATTATTTTTCAAAGATATCTAATTCACCGGAACATTGTGCAGGACAATCTTTAAGGCAGCCTTTAATATGTAGGTTGTGTCATGGCCTCCATGTAGACTTCCCACGCTTCTATGCCATATCTCCGATCGAAGGGTATTTTTAATCAGTGATACTGTCTCTGCTGTGGTCCACCTAATGAGGTCATCAAACCCTTTTAAGGGGCCCCTGACCGAGTTGTACTTGTATTCGTTTTGGCCAATAAAGACGCTATATTTAGGAACTTGATTATAGGTTTCTCCTCTTTATACACACTGTATTTGTCCCAGTAAGTCTAGTTTCTGACCAAGCTATCTTGCCTTGTGTTTTTAGTGATGCTCTCTCAGTACATCCAAAATCCTGCACATGTCCATTTCATAGGAAAGGAATCCGCATTCACTGGGCTACTCTTTGGGCACTCATGTGTCCAAACAATTTATAGAGCACTGCAGGAGTTAGACTATGTCCCATCAGTGTTATTGTAATGGATAAGACAAAACCATACATCATGAGAGTTTCTTTGTGTATAGACAGATCCGTCCAGTGTTTGGTCTGTTAGTTGCTCCTGCAGGGCCTTGGCTCACTGCCCTCGCGTACTCGAGACCAGAAAAAAAGACTACACTTAGAGATTTCTGTAGTAACACTAACTACCTGATCAGGATCAACCAGGACTGTATTGAAACCCCTCACCTGAGTTAGGAAGCTCCCTGGCAATGATTTTCTCAGCTGCTTGGCTTTTCCACTTGCGGATTAGGTCTTCAACTAGTTCTCATGAATTCCCTCTCTGTGCCCTCTGCTCCTTTGTTTATAAAATAGCAGGGACCTCTCTTTATATTTGTTGTTAAAGCTTAAATAGTATTTGGTGTGATTTTCCCTACTCATTGGGGTTCAGTGATTCTCCACCATGTCCTAGTTGGTTTGAGGGTTCAACGCTGCCTCTACCACCCTTAAGGCTGGTCAGCCATGAAGCCTGGTATTCCTTAACATATACATAATTTATGCGTATTCATTGTTAAATGTTCCTACTTTTCTCTTGCTGTGCTGGCAAAGTCTACGAGGGTCACTCATACTAAGATTTCACTACTCAAAAACCTTGCACTGATGTCTGCCTTATTTGTTCCTTTTACTGTTTCCCCTCACGTCACCATTAGTGGTTTTTCCTATTCGAATATTTCAATGGCTTCCCTTCCTCTTTTTGTGCTCATCTGTTTCCTGGACCACAGCTTCTGTTTTAATTGGATGACTTGTATCCTTCCAACGCAAACATTCATGGAAATACTTGTTTTCACTTTCAGCACTACACAGGAGTGAAAGCCCTTTCTTGATCTCACCCTTATGTGCTGCTTGCCCCCATTTTCTTCCGTTGGCACAATCAGTGTTGCGCCCTCCTCTCCCCATCTTGTCCTTTACTTTCTCAAATCCATTTAGTCTGTTTTAAAAAAAAAAAAAAAAATCTTCCTAGTCTCAAGCTCCACCTGCTTGCCTGACTTTCCCCCACCTGCTCCACTGTTGCTCTCCCAGCTCCGTCATCACATTCACAAATGCATCCACTTTTTTTTTTAGCTCTCTAACACCGACGTCTGACATCTTGGAATACTAAATAAAGAAAAACAAAATGGCAGCCGCGCCATTCCCTATGCATGTGTGAATGGGAGAGGATGTAGCCTTACGTCTAGAGCAGTCCACCTCGAAGCTGGGGAACCGGGTTCGGGCCTCAGCAACGACGCTAAACATCCTGTGATTTTGGGCAAATCACTTAATCTCCCCCTGCCTAACAAAACGGAATGTGTCCATCTGTAGCGAAACTGGTGCTCATGTAAAGCGCCCTGATACCCGATGTCTCGGGTCTAGTTTGCGCTATATAAAACTCAAAAAAAAAAAATGTCATCATGGTGACCAGACATAGTTTCATGATGCATACACATCACACTTTTTTTTCGTTTTTGCCGGAGCTGCACAGCATTGGCAAAAATATTTGTATGCCTCTTTTTACCAATGCAGAACCATCAGTAAAAATCAGTTGGTCTGCTGAAGATGAGACCAATTGACTTTGGCATTTCTTGTTTTTTTTGTGGGGAAAATTCTCAACTGGAAAATGGTATTTTTGCACATCTACTCCTTCTGTACCCTTCACCACGGACCATTCAGCACCAGATTTATAAAATTCGAAAAAAGCATACTGGATGCTTCATTTGGAATCTTTGGTGCAAATTTTTGAAGAGGGTTACCCGAAAGTTATAAGTGAGTTAAATCGGTGCTTTCTGTGGTACTCAATCTCAACTACACGACACCTCAATGCAGCTTCTGTAATTAAGGCTGTAATTGTACCAATGATGCTCTCAAAAACAACTGTCAACACGAGAAAGTTTATTTTATACACTAACCTACACTAAATAATAATACACTTACAAACGATAAAGTCTAAAATTTAGAGAAATCCAAAATTAAGGAGAAGATACAACCCTCATGTCACTCTATAAAACACCTATGTAGGCAAATGCAGAAAAACAATGTGAACTCTCCTTAAACAATACGATCAATGTACCGGTGGTTGCAAACAAAGTACATATCACTTAACACAGATCCTGGCCACCATCGGAATCGCAACCCTTTAGCTCACAAAGCATTTATCTAATAACAGGAAGGCCAGTGAGGAGAGCAGCAGACTATCCCACAGGGGAGGGAACAGACAAAGTTTTAGAGGCAAAGGGATACGTTCTCAAAATTTCTTAATCAACAGACACTAATGGGTATCCCAGACCCAAAATGCTCTTAACAGAGTCAGATTTCGTGACAATCATTCAGTTCACTGTAAAAAAAAAAAAAAAAAAAAAAAAATTTGTGAGACCCTTACCCACTCTAGTAGTGGCATGATTCATCATCAGGTCACATCCTGGTCCCTACAAACCAGGATGAAGTTGACCATATTCCAGGGAGCACTTTGGATATGAATTCCAGCTGGGGGTCTTGAAAACCTCGAACAACCACGGTATCCCTTTATAGTGGTTGTTCGGGTATGCTTGAAAGCCAAATGTGGGGGTAAAGCTGGGGTATAATGACCCTATTAACCTAATGATCTGTCAATATGTTTTAGCACATAAAAGGATGGCCTCACAGGGTCCAGGGTTTTCATCAGGACAAAAAATGTGCCTCGGAATCAAATATTACTGACCATCTCTCAGACTCAGGGGGATAGATGATCATGCCACACTAATTTACATGCAAATATGTTCTTATCAGCCCATTCATTTAGGGCAAAATCAATCTTGATTCCCGATTTAGAAAATTCATAAGGCAACGTGGGGGCGGGGGTCAAGCCCCTGTAGTCACACAATCATCAAAGGTGTCATGCCGCCCATGTAACAAGTATTTCCCTCACGCCTGCAGGCTCCATCTAACAAAAAAAAAAACCTTGTGCTTTTTTCCAATGAATAAGGTGATACTCACGAAATATGACTGTTAGGAGCATTTTGGATGTGGGATCAGGGGCGGCTCCTCCATTTGAGTGGAGGAGCGTAACCCTACAAAGAAAAGCCCCAGGCCAGGGCTGAAAAATAAAATGGTAATAAAGTTTATTACCATTTTATTTTTCAGCAACCAGCTCATTCTGAACTGAGTGAAAGGACGGGTGGGGCCAGTGCTGCAAAGTGGCAGGAGAGAGCTGTGTGCTTTAAAATGTGGATGTCTCTTTGGCCAGCCATCTTACAACGGCCAGCCAGGCATGCGCTTTTTAAACTTCTCTAACCTAGCTTTCTTAGACAGCTGGGTTAGAGAAAGTGCATGCCTCCAGTGCTCTTGAGAGTGCTGAATGAGGCCACTCCCTCCAATCCTGGCGCTGCTCTCATGCTGGTGATAGCAGCGCCAGGATTGGTTAGGGAAATTGGCTGGGTCCCACGTTGGAGCCTGATTTCAGAGAAGACCAAAGGAGGAGGACGTCGCAACACGCAGGAAGGCAAGTACATTTTCATTTATAATTTTTTTTTGTGTGTCCCCGCCTCACCATCCTTGGTACGTGCCAGCCGCCACTTTGTAGTATAACCATTAGTGTCTGTTCACAAAGCATTTAGTCAAGGGGTTTTAGTAATGAATATTTTTAGAGGCCTAGTCCTGTACCACTTTCTTCCTATACAGGACTCCCGAGGTAAAATAAGATTTTTTTTGTAGAACCTCAAATACACTCACAGCTCAAATTTTCATAATTTTAAAAATTCCGCAAATCCACCAGTATGCTGTTTTAATACCATCTATCTTTAAAATGCAAATTATGCTAATCTGTCACAAACGTCAGCATATCCCTCCCTTTTCTCGTTTAGTATGTGCAGGTGTCATCTATGCAAGACTTTACTATTCCCGGTTCTCTTAGGGGGCGTAGCAATGAGTAGTGCATCCGGTGCAATGATACTGGGTCTGAGGTGAGAGCCCTCTGTACCACAATGTGGCTGTCTTTTTCTGACAAACCAGGTGATGAGGCCCATTTCCCTTCCTTGCAATAGTGTCCATGACAAACTTGACAGGGTACTTGGTTTTAGCACAGTCTAGCATCATGATGAATATTATCCACGATTGTTGCTTTCTGGTCTAGTTTGCTGTCCTCTCAGCACATACATATGGCATTTTTCACAATTACTTTCCACCAGGTACCTCAATGACTATCAATAACATAGGGGTACATAGGGGTAAGTAAATGGAGGTGAATGCATAGAGGTTTGTCCTGAAGAGGGTGTAACTTTTAAGCTTAGAAACACAAAGCTGTAAAGCCAGGCCTGATCGCCTCATGCTACTGAAAAAAAGACTGTGGTATGGGGTCTAGTGGGTACCTAATGGTGGCAAGTTTGTGGCGCATATGCTGTGCAAGTGATATTCTGTTGCCTCGCCTGAAACTGTGACACACCAAGAGTAAAGGGGAGTGGGGATCTAATGCACCAGTATTTAGTGTTTGAGGCCTTGTATTATTTCCTCTATTTTAGGGAAGGTACCCTACATAGCTCGAAGACGGGCGCTTCTGAAATCTAGCTTGTTGGAGTTTTCCTTGTGCAATCTAGCAGAAAAATGCGCTACAGTCTGATATTCCGGTGCATTTTGATGGCGGCCGCAAAATACACATGCACCGCTGGCATGCCTAACATGAAGCTAAAGAACATATTACCCATAGTGGAGAGTTTTTGCTTTCTCTATTTTACCCACAGTTTAGTTTGAACCCGACTGGTATCGGTAAACTCTGGCAAGAAAATGTATTCCACATTATTCCTTTGAGGAAAAAGTCAAATCAACCTTTTATAGGTAGCCTCTGAGGAATGAAGTTAGGAATTCTGGATAATTTTTATTAATGTTAAATCTGCAGTTAAACAGAACTCTCATTAATGCTCTTATCATTGGTTACCATCATCAAATACCACTTCTTATTGAGGCATGTTGAGCACAGATCCTCGATTGAACATTTGTACATTTGGTTTGAAATAATTTTAAATGACTTTACCATCAAAGCACTTCATGAGTTGAGTGAGTTGCTATTATTTATCATGAAACAAATACAATTAGTAGTAAACAAACAGTAGTAAACTATGTTCAATGTATTGGTCTGGAAACGCTTCGCTAACCATAGGGGAGAGGCACGGAACACCGATTTGGTTTCATACTACATTTTGGATGCTGGATGAATCGACTATAAGTCAAGTTCGATTAATTAATTGTTTAATTAATTGTTGCTGGAGATTTTAACACCGGGGCAGAGCGGTCACACAATATGCATGCACATTAACTTGAGCTTTCGTAAGTGAACAAGGGGTGAGTAACATAACCACACCACTCTCAATTTTATTTTTAATACGCTGCACAGTTTAAGAATTATCAGTTGATAGATCGGGTGCTGGTAAGTTCAGTTTTTTTAGGTTTTGAAATTCTAATAGACCAATCAGTACCTCGGAATAGTATTGGTATAATCTCAAGCAATTCTCTTCCAAAGTGAAAAAATGGTTTCCTCTGTTAGTTTAAGCAAAGGTTTGGAGGCGCACATATTGGAACCAGGCGACATTAGAGTTGAAAGCCAGGGGGATACGCTCAGGAAAATGTACAGTTTACGTTGTTGCAGTTCTGTGTGCTCTGTCATTAAAGCAAAAGTTCCTTAATTGAAAATGTTTACTTCTCAGATGGAAATTCATTAATCTAAGAAAATTAGAAATAACATGGTGTAGGGTGTATGGCGAAGAGAATAGATACGAGGATTATTTTGAGGAGTGAAGTAGGGAAAGTCTGGAACCTCACCTTTGTTTAATGCTGTGATCAGGGCGTAGAAGTGAACATAGATGGATAGCAAGTCTCCTTGAAGGGCGGTAAGCTCACCAATGACCAGCGAAATATAAAATGCAAACTAATCTTCTGGAATCGAAAATAGGGGCTCTTGAAGGAGCGATGTAAGAGAACGCCCATCCTCCTGATCTGGTTTTCTGAATGCATGGGATGTGTGCGAGTAGAAGTCCTATGGAGCGCAGGTGTCTGGGTGGCTAGTAAAAGGAAATGCGGCTGTTAAGGAAGGTGGGGCCTGAGTTGTGAAGTGCCTTGAATGTGTGTGTGTGTGTGAGGAGTTTGACTGAGTACTTTTGTGCATCGGGAGCCAGTGTAGGTGATATGGGTTCTGGGTGGGAGGTTATGGCTGAGTCTGGCTCCAGAGTTCTGGATGGTTTGTAATCTTTTAGTGGGATGCTTGGTGATCCCGGCATAGAGGGTGTTCCCATACTCCAACTTGCTGGTGACTCAGGCATGAGTGACAGTTTCTCTAGTGTTGCATGGGAGTCATTTGAAGAACTTCCTTAGGATCTTCAGTGTGTGGAAGCAGGATGCAGTGTCAGTGTTGACTTGTGCGGTCATGTCCAGTTGCTGTCGAGATCCAATATATTCATCGTAGCCATATCACCATAAAACACAGTTGCCACTGTTTAATGTCTGCCAGTGGCCTCTCTAAAAGCATCTGATTTTAACCTTGTTTAAAGTTTCAGGCTGTTGGATTTCTTTTACCCTCATCATGCGATACATGAATAGCCCTACTGGGTTACCAGGCTAGCACCTGGTTACTGTTTTAATTCAGGCTCTTGCCCGATGCAAGAAGAGCTTAGCCTTGCCTTTATGGCAGAAAAGTAAGCCACTTGCCCTAACTAGAGAAATAAAGACCACTCTAACTGTTCTGCCGGGTGAGTGAGATGTGGATGTCTCATCCACAGTGGGACATGAATTTGGCATGGTTATCTTTGGACAAAAGCAGTAGCTGAGTGTACCACTTAAAACATCACAATATAAAAAGGCAGGCATGTTTGCTGTGGAAGCTCCTGGATACCATGAAATAGTGCAGCCAAACTGACTGCTTCAGTATGTTACTATTTTTTCAAGTATTTGTCTAAAAGGAACTCAGGAAATGTGCAACTTCCTGCAGACTCACAGCATTGTATGTGTTGCATTTTTTTTAAATTTACAAACTGAATATGCATAGTCTTAGACACTCTTTTCAGTGCCATCCAAAAATCTAGTGTTTACTAACTGCTCGCATTGATGCCTTAAATTCTTGACAATCCGTAAGCCCATCTAAATGAAAATAGATCGAAACAGGCATATGTTACCATATAAACACAGCCACTCATGGAATTAAAGCATGTACCTTTGATCACATTCTTAATCTTTGCTCTCAAAAGTATAGACCGTGAATTCCCCTAATATTTATGTATTTATTGTAGAACTTTGCTGAGATCCTTAAGTCACCATCTGACCACTTCAGGGGTCTAGCCTGGCAAAAGCATGTGGAAATAAATGACAGATTTGTTGTCTGCTGTCAAAATCAAATTCACTCTTTAAAATCAAATTCACTCGTTTGCAGTCAAACTATATGCATGTCTGTATCCATCAGCATCCGTAGCAACGCAGTGATAATACCACCTAAATAGTGAAAAAACGTACCTGGTACTCAGGTTTAGAGATTCACTAGTACATAAAACGCGATGGGACCACCACCTTTGCAAAAGCCACTCTTCTCATCAAAGATGGAGGGATCCACCTCCAAAATTACACGTATCCACTCAAAGTTGCCATGGCCTTTAAATGACATCAGAGTCTGTACGGTACACCTCTATGCTAACATATCACAACATGTGCCTTTCCAGTCTTAGCACATTGGGAGGTTGGTCGTACAGCATCAATTTGGCACTTTTAAGATAATATGCATATTTTTGTCCAGTTCCCTTGGATACAGTCCCAAACTGCTTCAGTCTCTCGTCGAGCCCGTCACAGAAATCACACGAGTAGAGAACTATATTATTGGTCAATAACAAGATAATGCGTTATACTAGTAGAGGAATCCCCCTACTCATTCCACATATCATATCTGCCTGAGGTTCTATGACCAGCCAACAATCAGTGAGGACCAGCAGGAATAATAATTCCTATTTGTAAAGCGCAAACATATTACCCCTTTAAAGGTTTAAAGGCGCTGGGTCTGTCGGGGAGATTAAGTGAGCTATTGCCCAGAGTCACATGATGCTGGGCTGAGTTGCCACCGACGATCGAACCGTGAGCTCTGCGCTCCTTAGTTAGCCGCCCTGGCTGCTGCGCCACACCTCTCCCACATCAATAGTTAATACTCAAATGGGAGTGTGGAGTCGCACCTGGAGTCCCACAGTCATGCAAATGAATTCTGGTCCATACTGGTATCTACGAAAATGCTCCTAATAGTGAACACCTGTATAAAAATAAAAAAATTAACTTTTTGCATGTTCACCCCCATACTTTTTGGACTGATGCTGCTAGTTTATCAACTCTGAGAGTGCACTGAGGCCTACTAAATAGACCCCAGTACCAGTGTTCTAACCCTTATAAAGTATATGTCGAATTGGCTACCCCAATAGGCAGAGACTGACTTACTTATAAGTCCCTAGTATATGGTACCCAGGGCATATAAGGCAGAGTGTCTACCCAGGGCTGCAGCACTGATTGTGCCACTGTGTGCGTGTGTGAGAAACGACAAAATGGCTCCCAACCTGCCACTGCAGGCTGGAAGGGCAGTGGCAACACTGCTACTTCCACTTTGCTATTCAAACCAATGGCAAAGCCCCCACACTCTCCTTAAAGATATATTTAAGTCTCCCCTAGAGAAGGCCTATCAAGCCTTAAGGCAGGCAGCAGTATATAAGTAGGACATGTATCTTTAAGTGCAGCCTACCACACAGCCCAGCCAGTTGTCTGGTTTGCAAAAGACATCTTGGGAACATTCGGAAAGTTGACCTATGAGTGCATTCTGCCTATTGCTTACTACTGGCTTAGTGGTTTGTAACTCACATTTTCTGGATTTCTACTTGCTGGCTTTATTTGCTCTAGACTGTCCAGCTTGAGTTCATCCCTACCGTTGCCCAAACCTTGTTTACTGTGCACTTCTACAAACTCGCTTTCTGTAAACAGGCCTTTAAGTCTTGTTCTTATCTTGTCACATTTGCTGTGCATCCAAAAGCAGAGGTCAAATGTCAGGCTGTGTCTTCCAGGGAGCTTGGTGTTTATTTTTCTTTCTCCGACATCAAAGTGAGAGGATTTAAGTGACAATCTGGCTGACTATTGGGGGTATCCTTGAGGAACGCTGTACAGATGTTATTTGTTTATCTAGCCCACAAAATAATTTAAATGTCTGTAAATTAACTGTGCTAACGATCAAATCAATGCATTGGGTGATGACATTTCCACACATTGTTTGTACACCTTATACTTTTATCAGTAAAAATGTATGAGTGCAAATGTAATGGTCATTTCAATTGAAGATGTGTTGTCTAATGGCAGTACGCTACCATACCATGCATATTCCACATTAGCCCACTCCATGCCACTGCACTCTACACTACGCCACTCCACTTCACATTGCATTCTCTGCACCACTCCACGCCTCTGTAATCTGCACCACTTCACGCCAATGCAATCTACCCCACACTACTCTACTATGCACCACTGCACTCTTCGCCATTACACTCTATGCTGCGCCGCGCCACTCCACGCCACCCCACTCTGCAAAACTGCACTCTATGCCACTTCACTCTACGCCAATGCACTCTACACCACTTTACTCAAAGCCAATGCACTCTACGCCAATCTACTCTGCACATAATCACTCTACACTACTATACACCACTGCACTATTCCCACTCTATTCTACTCCGCACCACTGCACTTTACACCATCGTATTCTACTCAGCACCACTATACTCTATGCCACTCCACATCAATGCACTACACACCCCTTTACTACATACCACTGCATTCTACGACAGTATACTCTGCAACACTGCAGTCTCTGCGCCACTGAACTCTAATCTACTCTGCAATCTACAACACTCTACTCTATACCATTACACTCTATGCCACTTCACTCCACTCTGAAACAATTTACTCTGTCACTGCAGTCTATGACACTCTATTGCACTCTTCACCACTTTATTCAAAACTAGTGCACTCTACGTCACTGTGCTATATGCCAATCTTCTCTGCACCACTGCGATGTACGCCACTATACTCTATGCCACAGCACTCTACGCTACACCATTACAATCTATGTCACTTTACTCTGCACGCCACTGCGCTTTACACAACTGCACTCTATGCTACTCTTCACCACTGCACTCTACTATGCAGCAGTGCTTTCTACGACACTCTACTATGCAGCACTGCACTTTGCCACTGAACTCTATGCAACTCTACTCTGCGCCACTCTACTCTGCACCACTCTATGCCACTCTTTTGCACTTTATGCTAATTCACTCTACGCCACACTCATCTAATGTTCACCACTGCACTCTATGCCACTTCACTCAAAGCCTTTCCACTCTACTCTAGGCCAGAGCACTCTATCCGACTCTACTATGCACCACTGCACTATACACCACTTCATGCCACACCACTCTGCACTCTACGCCACTACTCTATACTTCACTCTCCCCTGTGTCACTCCACTCTACGCCACTTCACTCTACTGTGCACCACTGCACTCTACGCCACTTCACTCAAAGCCTCTCTACTCTACTCAGCACCACTCTACGCCAGTGCACTCTACCCCACTCTACTATGCACCACTGCACTCTACGCCACTTCTCTATGCCTCTACACTCTACCCTGTGCCACTCCACTCTACGCCACTTAATTATACTCTGAAACATTCTACTCTACACCACTGCACTTTACGGCACTTCACTGCAATCAGTGCTGCACCACTCTACTCTACATCACTACTCTATGCCACTGCACTCTACCCTGCACCACACCACCGTACTCTGAAACAATCTCCTCTACGCCACTGCACTCTACGCCTCTCTGCGTCACTGCACTCTACACTGCGTCACTTTATACAACTGCACTCTACGCTACGGCACTCTACTTAAAACCACTGCACTCTACACCAATTCACTCTACACCACTTTACTCAAAACCAATGCACCCTATGCCACTGTACCTTGCCAGCTACTTTGCACCACTGCACTTTACGCCACTATACTCCACAACATTCTACTTTATGCCACTGCACTGTTACTGCACCCTACGTCACTCTACACCATTGCGCTCTATGTCACTGCACTCTACACCACTCTCCTCTGCAGCACTGGACTCTATTCTGTACCATTCTACGCCACTGCACTCAATGACACTCTACTTTGCATAACTGCACTTTACGCCACTGCACCACTCTATTCCAATGCACTCTACACCACTCCACTCTTATGCCACTGCACTCTACCATGCACTACTCCACTCTACTCTGCACCACTCCACTCTATGCCACTTCACTCTACGTCACTCTACTCACAAACACTGCTCTCTCCGCCACTGAATTCTACGCCACGCTACTCTGCATCGGTTCACTCAACGCCACTGTACTCTACGCCAATCCACTCTAATCTACTCGGCACCACTGCACTCTAAAACACTCGACTATACCATTGCACTATAAGCCACTTCACTCTACTCTGAAACAATCTACTCTATGCCACTGCAGTCCACCCCACTCTATTCCACTCTGTGCAAATTCACTCTAAGCCACTCCACACTATGCCTCTCTATTTTATACCGCTGCACTCTATGCCAGAGCACTCTACACCAATGCGGTCTAGACCACTTTACTCAAAACCAATACACTCTACGCCACTGCACTCTATACCAATCTACTCTGCACCACTGCACTGTACGCCACTATACTCTACAACACTGTACTCTACGCCACTCACACCATAGCACACTGTGACTTTACTCTGCACCACTCTATGCCACTGCACTCTACACCAATGCACCATACGCTACACTTTACTATTCAGAACTGCACTCTCTGCCACACTATTCTATGCCAATCTACCCTGCGCCACTTTACTCTACTCTGCACTATTCTACTGCACTCTAATCTACTGTGCTCCACTGCACTCTACACCACTCTAGTCTAGGCCACTTCACTCCGCACCACTCCACTCTGCAACACTGCACTCTACGCCACTACTCTATACCACGCCACATTACCCTGCACCACTTCACTCTACTCTGAAACAATCTACTCTATGCCACTCTACACCACTCTACTCTATGCCAATGCAATCAGTGCAGTACCACTCTACACCACTGCACTCTATTCTGCACCACTATACTCTACCCTACACCACTCCACTCTACTCCGAAACAATCTGCCCCATGCCACTGTACTTTACGCCACTCTACTCCACTGAAGTATATGCTATTTCACTGTATTCTATGCCACTGTACTCTAAACCACTGCACTCTACACCGGTTTACTAAAAACCAATGCACCTTAAACCACTGCACCTATGCTAACTACTTTGCACCACTGCACTTTACGCCATTATACTCTACAACATTCACTCTATGCCACTGCAAGCTACATCACTCTATACCACTGTGCTCTATGTCACTGCACTCTATTCTACTCTGCACCACTGTACTCAACATCACTGCTCTCTGCACCACTCTACTATGCATCACTGTACGACCCTGCACTTTGACACGCTACTCTGCATGACTGCACTCTATGGCACTGAACTCTATGCCACTCTACTGCACTCTACTCCACTCCACTCTATGGCACTGCACTCTACGTCACTGTCCTGTATGCCACTTCACTCTAGGCCACTCTATGACACTCCACTCTATGACACTCCACAATACTCCATTCTATGATGCTCTACTCCATTAAACTCTGTTCCACTGACTCTACAGCGCTCTACTCCACTTTATGCCACTCCACGACACTGCTCCACTGTATGAATCTCTACGCAACTCCCTCTATGCCACTTTACTCCACTTTATTCTATGACACATTACCCCCACTCTACTCCACGACAATCTACTCCGCTGGATGCCACTCTTCTCCACAACACTCTACACAACACCCTCTAAGCCACTTTACACTGCTCTACTCCACAACACTCTAAGCCATTCCACTCTATGCCACTCTACTCCACTCTGACACTGTGCTCTCCTCTACGCCACTCAACTCTACAACCTTCCACTCTGACACTCTACTTCAACTACAACACTCCATAACAGTGTATGTTACTCCATGACAGTCCACTTCACTACTCTCCACGCCACTCAACTCTACGCCACTCCAGGCCATTCTACGCCACTACATAACTCTCCACTCTACTCCGCTTTACTACACTCCACTCCATGCCACTCTCCTTTTCACTACTAACTTTTAGCCATGCTGAACAGCAGTCACTCTGGTGTACAACATTGCTAAAACATATAGGCAAAGCGGATACCTCTTGCATAAGCAAGACCTATTGGCTTCGCCAATGCTGGTTTATATATGCCTTAACAGAAACACATATAAATTGTTGTTTTGCTGTGGGAGACTTAGTAGGCCCATTGGCTAACACAAGATTATCAGCTGATCCCTCAGGCCGACTAACTTCTGAATGGGACTACCTAGCTGGGTACTGTAAGGTATCACATTAATCGTGGCATTAAACCAGACTTGATGTCACTATAAAAGAAATGAAACTTTTAGAAAGTTGGCACTCTGTGACTCAGTTTGTCCAGTGGCCTCACACGGTCACTGGCCACCAGACAGCTTTCTGCCCTCCTAGGGAGTAGCGTGAACAACCCCCAGGCTTAGGAACAATAGCAGCCTGCTACAGGGTAAGGTGTCCTCTCCACTTTGCAGGAAGCCACTCGGGGTGTAAGCCCAAAAGGTGAGCCTCAAAGGCGCAGCTGACTTTGGTGGGCAAATGGCGATCACACTCCAGAGAGGCTGCCCTTTGTTCAGATAGGCGGGCTGGCAGCAGGAATAGAGAGGGAAGACAAGTGCACAAACTGGTTTTCCTGTGGGCGTGTAGCCCACAGGTAGTCACAACTCTAGAAAGGGCTACCAAGCTCCTAACATCCGAGGAAAAGTTCATAAATCTTGAGAGTATGCAGAAGAGTGCACTCTGGGATTGCCAGATGCCACACATAACCGGAAACTCGTCACCAACAGGGAGGGGACCTGGTAGCCCAATGGCTATTATCCGTATCATCCCCCCAGGGCACTTTCTGGGCATAAATATGCATACATGACACCCCTGGCAAACATCGTCAAGAGCCATGGACTCAACATCATCTCCTAAGCCGACAACACCCAAATCATCCTTTCCCTGACCAAAGTCCCAAAAACCACCAAGGATAAGTTCAAAAGATGTATGAAAGGTGCGGCTGCCTGGATGAACAAGTACTGTCTCAAACTCAACACCAACAAGACAGAGGTCCTCATCTTCAGAAAAGGAAAAAACACCCTCTGGAACAATGCATGGTGGCCACCTGAGCTCCGCCAAACCCCCAAACCCACCAAACATGCATGCAACCTCGGCATCATCCTCGACTGCCAGCTATCCATGAAGAAGCACGTCAGCGCCATCTCCTCCGCTTGCTTCCTCACCCTTCGAATGCTCACAAAGGTCTTCAGATGACTCTCCCACCTAACACCAGGCGAACAGTCACGCAAGCACTCGTCACCAGCAGACTACACTACGGCAACTCCCTCTACATAGAAATAACAGCCCAACTCATGACGAGACTCCACACTATCCAGAACACAGCAGCCAGACTCATCCTGGACTTTCCCAGACGGACCCACATCACCCCACACCTCAGGAAACTCCACTGGCTAACAGTCGCAAAGATATGCCAGTTCAAGCTGCTCTCCCACGCCTACAGGGCACTACACAACGAAGGACCCGCTTATCTCAACAATCAAATGAACTTTCACCAACCTACAGGGAAACTCCACTCTGAATCCCTCTCCCTAGCAGCCACCCGACGAGTCCGCAGGGCGAACAGTGGAGGTCTCTCCCTCTCCCACCTGGCGGCTAAGACCTAGAACAACCTCCCCCTGCACCTCAGAGCCTCACCATCCAGGACCTCAAGACCTGGATGTTAAACCAATAGAAGAACAGGAAGCATGCTCTTCCAGAACCTACAAACCTTCATGGGTGATGCAGCTGCGCTTTACAAAGCCTGAACGTTTGAGAAATCTGACACCCCTGGCACCCTGAACCTCAGATCATGATGGAACAGGAAAGAGGACTGAAGGAGGACTGCCCTGCTGACCCCTGAACTTAGCGAGAGGCTGCACCATCTGCTGGACTGCACCTGTCGCACCTTGTGCCTGTGTCTCCTGGCTTTGGCAAAAGTCGCTCCCAAGACCCAGGCTAAAGAAGTGACTCCAAGGACCATTCGGCTGTCCGCCTGAAAATAGCCCCAGGGCCATCAAAGCTAAAGTATTCATCTCTGGCAAGTCAGTAGCCACTCCAGAAGAATCTTCGCTGATTGCCACTAGGCACCCCAACTGACCGATCGCCAGCGGCCAAAAGTTGCAGCAGAGTCATCAGGGCCCGGGAGTATCATATGAATACAGATTGGTTACCCAAGAAGGACAGCACCCTCCACCAAGGGATATCGCTGGGACTACTGTGGACGAAGACTGGTAGCCCAGCAGCAGCTGGCCTACAACTGTCTCAAAGAGGGCTTCAAGGGAGCTCGACCTCTGTAGCGACAGATGCCCCCCCGACACATAAACCGAGGAATAACTGCAAAGGCACCCCTGTCAACCGCACAGCGCCCAGAGCATCCTTGAGCATCTTCCATCTCCTGCATCTGCAGCATCAGGACCACTCCATTGAAGTCTATGGCGGTCATGCTGTAAAGTTTGGAACTGGACTGGAAAACACTTTGGTGGCCAGATACCTGTCCATATACTCTTTATTGGCCCCTAGACCTCAATCCTGTCAGATTTGGTCACCCAAATTAGGCCGGAGGAGCCGAACACAACTCTTACAAACATTAAAAAAGTTGATAAACTTTACGGTTACTATTACTTGTTTGTGGTTAAACTGTGATTTAAGTTTTCTTTAAAAATCTGTATCTCCGGGACCCTCTGGTGGGTTTAGCTTATTTTGGTCTCTAAAAATTAATAGAAACAGACTATACTTTTAAAAATTGGTGTTGGATTTCTTTCATGTTATGTGGCTTTCTCATTTCATTGTTCGGTACTGTTAAATACTTTACACTAGTTCCTTTGTTTAAGCCTTGCTGCTCGAAGCTGAAGCTGCCCAGGGTTGAGCTTAAGGTTTCACAAACAAGCCAGACTGGACCCAAGACAGTTTTTACGTGTGTATTATATGGCAAGGCAACCCAGCAACACCATATAATGCACCCAAATCCTCACTCAAAAATTGATGTTACTACCCAGACATGAGTGATTTCTCAACATTTATTTCGCTTTTGGATCTAACAATTTTAGCTCTAGGTCTCCCTCATTGTTGGTATGTATTTTTCCCCCTTGTTCTTTTAGTATATCAGTGCCTGGACACATTCATCCCAAATTCCCTCAAGCTGTGCCTCCATAAGATCCTCGCAATTCTTGTTTGATATAGTGATGATCCTTCCACAGCTCTCATGATAGGATCCCTCTATTATATATCTCTCACCACTCTTGCGCCTTTCTTATATATTGTCTTAGATTTCTACGTTCTCTTGACATATCACTATCAATTATCTTAATGTATGAAGTCCCTCACTCTCAAATATACCTTTCTATGTTGTATAATACATATCTTGGTTTTTGTCTAGATTTAAATGGCATGCCTGTCCTGGCTTCCAATAGTAATTATTTATTGGATGACAATGATAATTATTTAAGTAATATGGTCAATGCGATTATCTTTTTATTCAGTAGCACTATTCAGCATTCTGAAACCCGAAAGGGTAGAGTTCAGGCTATATTACACAAATCATACATACATATAAGTAAATAATAAAATTCCAGTAGTCCTATAGCTCCTCATTTCTCTGTTAATATGAAGAATTACCAGTTATCCTCCGAAATCAACAGCAAATCTAGAGATAGTCTGCGCCTTAAGAAGTTGAGTCTTTAATGCACAGAGGAACATAATTGGGTATGGACCAACTCTCATGGTCATTACTCATTTCTAAATCTCACCACTTACAATGTTTATTAGTTATTTCAAAAGAACCAGCAAGTATTCTTGGTCCGATATACATATTTATTCAAGTGTGGATAAATCTGACAATGGTGAGGGAGTGAAGAGTATGGGGCAGGGGATGGTGGTAAAATACATACTGTCTTTGTAGTATAATCTTCCTATTGAAACGCGCTGTCTTGAAATGTGGTATTTAAGGGGTGGTTGGAAAAGCTGTCCTTCCAAGCTGAGCAGTGATGTGAAGCCTCTGTCTCATAACCTAAGTAGGCATAGTTGCTATATCTCTACTCAAGCCCCATTTAAATCATCCATTAATACAATGTTGCTATCTTAAATCTTGTGCAGATGTGCAAGACTGCAAATTCAGCGGTAAACATTGAAACATATCTTCAAGTTTTGAAATAAGTCATCATTACACTTTAATCGCACAATATGAAGCATAAACTGTATTTAAGCATTTTCGCCTACATTTGAAAGCTTTCAAAAGTTCCAACTGAGGACAACAAAAGTCAAGTTTCAATCAAAGGCCAATGCCTAATAAAGACAAGCCCACCTCACCATTAGAGACCCAAAACTAAAAGCAAAATTCAAAAAAAACATTTTTACACTGATAAACAAAGCATACATACCTCCACGGTGTCTGCGCGGTTTACTACAATGTGGGTCTATGGCTGGCACAAGAAGGAAACAGGCGCCCAGCATATGAGGAAGGACCTTCTTACAAGTTTAAAGAGCAGCCCACAAAAGCTGCAAGGGATTTCCGATTGTGACAGCCAAGCACCTGCCAGCCAGACAAGAAGGATGACATCAAGCACCTCACCACAGAGGCGAACACGGGTACTGACTGCACAAGGTATCATCGAACCAGACTTGAAGGACAACGTTTTAACCACAGGATGCAGCTTTGTTTGTATATGCAGAGGATTAACACCCTAACTAAAATAATAAAAAAAGTTACTCATAACTCCTTTACTTCACAGTGCTGTTAAGCAACTAGTTACATACTTTCAAATACCTTGAAACTAAGCTGCAAAAGTTTTTTATCCTCAAAAAAGAAATATGGTAGTTTATTCCTAACCCTAATCAAAATGTTAAATAGAAAAAACACAAATAACAATGAGAAAAAACATGAAAAACCCACCTACGGATTATCAAAATCATGAGAATATAAACAGGCTCAAATACTAACAAAAAATGTCTCTGATTAGCACAGATGTTATAGAATACAGTTAGAGACAATATTCAACTGCAAATAAGCAAAATGGCTTCAAATTAGCATATTGAGAATTTGGTTTCCTCCAAGATGATTTACATAATCAAACCTGGTAATACCACAATACGCTAAACATAACCAAAAAAAACTAAATGTGGTAGCATCTCTCCCTGGTGTTTCTGTTGGAGCAGGACCTTTTACACCAGTGCCACGTGGATTTCAAACGGAATTCAAACTCTTTACCGCAGAAAGAAAGCAAATACAAATATTACAAAAAAACGTTACCTCTTGTTTGAAGAAACAATTGGATGCAAGAATAGCAGCCAGGCAAGCAAACATTCTCAGATGAAAACTGTTTTGGTTTGAGTCTCTGATGTTTAGTTTGTTTTTAAATTATTTTTGTAATAATTATTTACAGCGAGATGTCTCCTGTGTCCATCCTGTTTTTAGGTCTCGCCTAGCGACGCAGCGCATGCGCTGCTCGCCTTGGCGAGATCTATTGTTGTGGGTTTTGTGTCCGAAGGGGGACAGCCGATGTGCACGCTCACGGCGTGTCTTCTCTGCCGATCTATGATTGCGCCCGGACAGCAGATGTGCACGCTCACGGCGCGTTCTTTTCCGTCTGTTGCTGCTGATGTGCACGCTCACGGCGTGTCTTAGCTATTCTTTAACTAGAGGATCTGTGGTGGTAGGAATTACGTTGAAATCCGTCCGCTACTTACACGGACCGCCGATAAATTCAGCTTTACATCAGTCTCCTCTTCTGATCGTTAGACGAACATTTGTCTGTAATGTTAGCACTTCCGGGTCACATACCAACCTATCGCACGATTGGACGTATTTTGGGAGTCGTCTGGAAGTGGTCAGTAACTGCTAAGCTTGAAAGGTAATCTAGGATTCGCGAGCTAGGGACACCCCAGCCCATCGTAGTGTTCCAATCGGAATTGCGAAGTGTTCATTGGCTGTGGAGTCTACGCTTGCTTTTGTCATTTTTTTTTTTTTTTTTACATACGGCGGGTGGTAAAAGCGTGACAGCCGCGAATGGGTTTTAGTTGTACCTCTCTCTGCTCGAGATAAGTTGTACTTGAAATGGGCAGCCTGTTTCGAGCGGGTGAGGCAAGGATAGGCTGCTGCCGTCTGCTGTTTTGGATATGTGAAGACTGAGAAGAGGGAGAGGAAGCAAAGTGGAGTAGCGCTGCAATTTGCGAGTGAGCGGTGGTTGGATGTAATGGGGCGTTTATGACATAGTCTTAGAAGTCCTTTTGGTCTTTTTTGTGAGGGTCAGAACTTGCGTGACCATACGTGATGCTGTCGGGACTTGGTAGGGTACCGGGTGATAGTTTAAGGAACACCTTTTATTCCTAGGGTGACGGCTAGCATATTTTGTACAGACGCTCCAGTATTATGGTACTGTGCCCGTGAAGGCGAAAAGTGCCCATACGGGTGCCATTGTGTCAGGATAGATGCTCAGATTATGCTTGAATCTCATTAGCAGCCGGTAATAAAGTATTCTTTAACAAAATTGCTCCATTTTCTCTTTGACTGATGTGCCTAACCCCATCTTTGAAAATTCTAAAACCTATATTTGGGCTCTACGCTGTGTTTTCTGCAGGGTTTCAACCCAACTAAATAGCTTCAACAATGCATTTGCCCCCCCTTAAATTCATCTTGTTTCACCATTGCGTCCTCTATACGCATTACTCGATCCTCAGGTTGGTGGAGCCCTGATCCAGGCTCCCTCAGAGACCTTTCCAATTTTGGCCATTTTATTTTTCATGCTTTACACACAGCTGTCAACCGTTGCTTTTTCCTCAGTTTCTGGTCTGCCAAAATATTTTTTTTTGTGACACGGCACACATGGCAGGCTACACCCGGCCTCGCTGCTTCCACCGCGCGCTCAACTTTTAATGGCCAGGCTGGGGCGGCGGATCCCATTAAAACCCCTCTCACCGCTTTACAGCCCGGGTTATATGTGTGAGCAGCACTGCCAAGTATGCCTGCAAACGGCTGGCGCTAGCAAGCTTGTACGGGGAGGAACATGACATTCACCAGAGGCGGGTTTAAGAAAGTGATTTTTGCCTCAGATAAACATCCATTACAGCGCGTGTGATGCCATTTGAAACCTTACTGTAGATAGGAGTGCTGGCACAACTTAACATCTGTGTCATACTAGCAGAACGAAAACTCTGCTGCTTCAGCCGTGTGCCCAGATAGTTCAACAGTGTGTGCGTAAAATAAGTCAGTAAGTATCTACACATCGCCAAGACACTGCCTAAGAGTGAACGTTGCGCTAAACAAATATCCCAAATAAATAAATAATTTACCAATAATATTTCTTATAAGTTACTAGTGCAAAGAAGCTGTTTTGCCTCAATGATTATTAGGCGCAGTGATGCTTACTGGCACTAAGGAAGGATAAAGAAGGATGAAAGTCCCTATCTTTAAGGTTGCAAGCTGAGCTCTGCAGTATGCGCATTAACCCACTGACATACCTTACAAGCTTCAAAAGGAATTCAATTTCAGGCAGCCCACGCAGTGTTCCAGCCCCTGAGCGTCAGAGTGCATACTTAGCTCTCCCGTATGGTATATGCATTAACCGACTTATCGGCATGAGAAGGATGAAAGGCGGCAGCGGACGATCATGCAACTCCTTGCCACTTCCTACCAGCATACACACCAGGAACACAGGCAGAGAGAGATATCAGCAGTGGACGCTCACTCACCCAGCTATGTGAACGACCAGTGCGTCACCACCACGCATACTTCAATAGTCTCAGAATAAACCACAGAAATCGGTCTGCTTGTCAGACTGTTTTAAGCTTTGTGACCTGTCCAGTCAAGCGGGTCCAAACCGTAGAAGTCTGACTTCAGTGCAGTGCTTTCCTCGGGAGAAAGAAAAGGCAATGGCAAATTATTTACAGGCTCACTGAGTATTTAACTTCACCCCGCGCCATGACAGGCAGTCATGTGATGGTTATTTAAATACTAAAGAGATGGCAAGAAGTGGAAGAGGATGGTGGGGCGCGTGACACTGATGGTAAGATGTTTATTTCCTTTTACTGATGAGGGCTGGAGCGGCCCTAAGCCTCGTTATATATAGGCCCTCAGTCAACCAAGCCTGAAAACCAGGCAGGGCTCTCGTTCGTTATTGGCTGGGCACGAGCAGGCAGCGTCACTGAGATCAGTGCGTTCTGTGGCATAAGAGAGAGGAGATAACTCTGGGCTTCAATGCTCTTTCTGGAGAGATCTGTAAGTTGCCTAATCACAGCTTTGACTAATCAGAAAACCAAATAGAAGGCTATTGTGCCTGCTGCGAAGCACAGCTTGTAGCAGGCGCTACACAGATGTGCATTTTATGCAGGTAGCTCGGAGGGTTACAGCCTATGTTGCAGAAACACTACTGTGATACAAGTTCTGCAAGTAATGCCTTAGCCCACTAAGCTATTAAGGGCACAGGGTTTTGACAGAAGGAGACAGTGAAGGAGAAAGCGGAAGAAGCAAGCAAAAGAGTAACTTGAACAGACTGTGCCTACTGCAATCAGTGTCTAGTGTCGGAGAGGGGACTTCTTGTCTGGCACTCTGTCTCCACTTACGCGTCGGTAACTCCTTCATTCTGAGTCCTATAGGAAGTGCTGAAGCTGTGTTTCTGTTCCCAATGGTAATTCCCCATTCTCAGTCCCCTAGGCAGTGCTGCAGCTGCATCTCTGTTCCCACTGATAATTCTTCATTCTTAGTCCTCCGGCCAGTGCTGCTAGCTAGTTCTCTGGTCCCACTGGTAATTCCTCGTTCTTACTCCTCTAGACAGAGCTGCAGCTGCTTCTCTGGTCCCATTGGTAGTTCCTCATTCTAAGTCCTCTAGGTAGTGCTGCAGCTGTGTATCCGTTTATACATCCACTACAGTCCAAACCAAAACACAGATAAAAGACAGTGTCATTTACAACGCCAATAGCTCTAACTCTGACAAATGCGAGACCTATTGCTTTGCAAATGCTTGTTATTTTAATACAGGGGTTACCCCTTGTGACCCTCTTCCCTTTAGCTAACATTTTGCTTACTGTTTCTCTTCCTTTTTCCGCTACCCTTAATCTTTTTACTTTTCCTCATTCCAATATTTTTAATGTAGTCAAGTTTGACTTCTAACATTAAAAATCTGATTTAAAAAAAACACATCACCAAGAACACTTGATCAAGAAAACATGTTAATGCTTTGTCGTCTACACTGTAAACACAATTCTGCAGGCAAGGTTCTAACTTACTAGATAAAGCTCCATTCTGATCATTCTATAAAATGTTAATTAGAAATTCTGTTTTGTAGCCAATCCTCATCTGACTTTTTTTGGGTGCGATCTATAATTCGAAACTTTGTTCCATTTTCCTTCAGCGGATAGAGTTTATGTTATAAACATTTAATCCCAATTGCCACAGTATGACAGAGATTGCCTAACTCTGGAAGTCCGAGCACTGTTGCTGTAGTCATCCTTCAGTACAAAGCATGTTCCTTCCCAGCAGATCCACAGAGCAAAATGATCAGCTAAAACAATAAAAATCCCCACCTGGAGATAGAAAAGCTTTCTTCTAAAATTGTCACCAACATGCATAAGAAAATACCATTGCAAGACAATTGGTAGGACACCCATCACTTTTACCATCCAGAGCACAATTATTCGACTCCATATTTAAGCCATGTTGTCTGACAAAGACAGGGAAGGCCACTAGCAGTGCAGTGTTTCTGAATTCATCATTTAGCAGGAAATACCGGAGTGCCATGCCTATAATTCAAGAAAAAGAGAAGATCCTTCTCCGACTTATCCTGCATCAGATATGCAAACATTTTTAGGGGAGTGCTGCCAGCAGAGCTACCTGTGCAGTGAGAAAAGATGTGCAAGAGACCGATGTAACTTGATAAAATTCCTCTGTCAAAATCTTCACATATTGAGGAACACAGTCTTCGCCTTATTTTCAAGTTTGGATTTACCCAATTGAGAAAATGCCAAATGGTCTAGAGAACTATTGGCAATGTTTACCCCAGTATATAAAGAGTTTCTGTAAATTCAGAGCCCTAGTGGTCGAAGGTGCCTTCTCTGAGACAACTGCGTTCACAGAATGCAGCATCAAAAGTCTTGATGCTTGGACTTAACAGGACAATTCTTCAAAAATTCAAAACAGATTCTTTTTTGCTGGACAACTAGATCAATCATTGCCAGGAATATTCTTTAACCAGTAGAGGATGAAGAATATGCACACGCTGACTCAATTAATCATGCAGTATTCTCACCCTTTATGTGCTGTTGAAGATCAGAAGTACCAGACATTCTGCACTTCCGCCTCTCATACCACCACCCTCCAACACAACCTGTGCTAGTTCATATGGGCTTAAAGGAACCACTAATTAGGCAATTGAACATCAATCTCTTCTAGAGATTAACTTGAACAGGGACAAGCTCAAAGTACATTACGTGTGCAAGGACTCACTTTCTTTCCTGAAGAATTTCTGGAACTAGACTGCTCCAAGCACATTTCTGTCATCACTACTGTAGCCTTTCATGGTGAAGGCATGGTACATTCCCTGAGCACAATCTACCACTTGCTGCCCAGAAATATAGACAACCCCTGCACTTCTTTTGGGAGAAAACCTGAGTGCACCAAGATATACATGCTAACAGGGAAACCTGCTACATAGGCTTTCTAATGGGACACTTGGTTGCACTATCATGGACATGATTCTTCAAAGAAATGTCTGCATACAGCATCCATTTTTCTAGAGGCTTTAGGTAAAGTAGAAATTCGTGGTAAGGTGCACAATGGGAAAATTTGCAGCAGCCGTGCCAGTGGATGAGATTAACTGAATCATTTCATATTAAAAACATTTTTTTCAATAAGCATGGCTAGAGGTCAAGATGTAGGGTTTGAAATATCCGAAGACCCCATCTGAAGGAGAACACTGCACATCTGACAATCTCCAGAGGTGTGAGGACTGTGCCGTTTCCGATTGCTTAGCCCCAGTTACCAACAGGGGATAGTTACTTGGTTGTGATCACAGTATTTCTTCATTTTCATGTGCGGGACCTTGGAAAAACTTTACACACTAAAGTATCTGCAGAAATAACTCACAACATGGCCTAGCTGATATCAAGTTAAACACATTCACTAATGTTTTTTTTATGATTGATACTCTGTCACTCTACACCATGATTTGTTATATCACCAGGGATCAGAGGAGATCTGAAAATCTTCAATCTCAGCTATGGACACTACACTACAACTGAACAACTCTGGTCGCTGATAAGAGGGAAAAGGGAATGATCATGAATTTGTGGAAAGAAAGTATCCATAAAAAAACAAATCTACCTAACATAAGTAACTTGTTCTCTTGTTGTGTACTTCTGGATGTAGATTTCAAATCTTCAGAAAGAATCACTCCGCACATAGCTCCTTCAGAGGCAGGTCTAATTTGCACAAACAGCAGATGAAAAAACGGCAGCAAAATCTACCATAGAACATCCTGATCTAAGCAAACCTCAATTTGAGTATCCAAGTCTTAAAAAAGACATTTTATTGTTTTTCGTTTGGGAAATAAAGCCGTTCAACACATGAAGACCGAATACAACAGTAAGTGTATTTTCTGGTGGTTGGGTAATGGCAAACACTACCAGGTGACAGGTGGAACGAAATGGGTCTACCTTCATAACGCTTCACCATTTGTTATGAGGAATTAGGTCAAAGGTTGGAGGACATTCTGCTGTAAATTGCCATTTGGTCCAATCCTATGGAAAGGTTAAAACACAAAATTATTTGGGAATGTATGAAGTTAAATGCCTAGCATGAAATCCAATGGCTGTGTTTTACAAAAGACACCTGCTCAGTGATAGGTCAACCATAATTGTAGAAGGTCTTGTGCAATATCCATAAATAGGATAAGAAGTCTAGGGTAAAAAAGAAAAATATATATTAAAAAATAATAATAATAATAATAATATATATATATATATATATATATATATACATACATACACACTGAAAAAACCATAGGTTTTAGGGACAGTTATAGTTAGTTGGACATTGCACTCGTACAAAACCTGCGAAATTCCCCCTTTATAGTTAGTTCAGGTAACTATAACTCGGGCCCCCGCAATGCACTGCTGATGACGTCACATATTACATCACTCATGACATGGTCAGTGACATCTCTGATGACATCACTGATGACATCTCAAATGACATCACAGATGACATCATCCAGTGACTGTGTGTTTCTGTAAAGTTTAAATATGTTTAATATATATAGGGAAAGGCGTATTGAAGAATGAGTGGGTGTATAAGTATCTGAATGGATGATTTAGTAGGTGCGCGACTAACTCTATAAGTGAGTGATTAAACGTATCTTACTGAATGCATGGGTTAGTGACTAAACTGGGTGAATGTCTGTATCCGTCTGTCTGTTGCTGTGTAAGTGGCTGCATGGGTTTGTGAATAGCTACATGAATGTCTATATGAGTTATTGATTGGTTGTCTGAGTATCTGTATGGGTGCCTGAGTGTTTGTGTGGGTGGGGTGTGTGCGACTCCGTGCATAGATGTGTGAGTGGGTGATTCACTGGGTGGATGGTTTCAAGAGTGCATCTGTGATAGACTGTATGGGTGGGTAAGTGTGTGTAAGAGTGTGTTAGTGAGTGAATGTATGTCCCAGTGGTACATGTGTGAGTAACTACATATGTGAAAGGCAGTATAAATGTGTGTTGGAGTATATAAATAGCTATAAGCGAGAGTGTGTGATTGTGAGAGTGACTGTATGGATGAGTGTGTGCTTGTATCAGAGATTGTATAAGAGCGTAAGAATGTGCTAGTATTTGTATGAGTAAGTGAGCTGGTGTGTGTATAACTGTATAGGTGAGTAAATGGGTGTGTGCTTAATTTTTTGCATGACTGACTAGGTGTGTGAGTACCTCTATGGATGAGTGGCGGTGTGTGAGTGTTTATATAGGTGTATGAGTGCATATAATAGTCCTGTGCTGAGTGACTATAAGTATGAGTGACTGTACGGGTGAGTGAGTAGATGTGTGTGTGTAGACCTAAGAATCAGTGAGTGTGTATATAGTAATTGGTGTTGGAGTGTCTATGGTTTTGACAATGGCAGTCTGTAATTTACAGTGGGTGTATCAAAAGTTATATTAGGGTGCGAGAAGATGCATCAAATTTTCACATGGATGATGTCATCAGTGATGTCATCAGTGATGTCACTGACCATGTCATGAGTGATGTAATATGTGACGTCATCAGCAGTGCATTGCGGGGGCGCGAGTTATAGTTACCTGAACTAACTATAACGGGGGAATTTCACGGGTTTTGTACGAGTGCAATGTCCAACTAACTATAACTGTCCCTAAAACCTATGGTTTTTTCAGTGAATTTGTAAGGTTTTTTAAATGCTAATTTCTAACTATAACGTGCCTGAAACCTATGGTTTTTTCAGTGAATTTCAAAGGTTTTTAAATGCTAATTCCTAACTATAACATGTCTGAAACCTATGGTTTTTTTCAGTGAATTTCAAAGGTTTTGTAAATGACAATTATTAAATGTATTAATTGTTATATTTATTTTTGTGATACTGATTTACTACATTTTTTTAAACTATTTATTTTTAGATATTTTATTTTTTAAAATACATTGTAATTACATTATACATTACATTACAAAATATAATTTCTCAGAATGAATTACTTTAGTTTAAATACTTTGCACATAGGCAATAGACTTTTAAGTACAGTAGTTACAGTTGTTGCAATGGGCAACACAATTTCAAACACAATGCAACATTGAGCTCAATGTGATTTTCAAGTTAAATGCAATTAGTTACTTTATGGATTACTTTTCTAACCACAGGACTGGATCCTAGATTCAGTCCTGGGACATCTCCTGTAAACAGTTGAGTAAAAGCGTTTTGGTTACAGTAGTGATTTTTAAGGAATATTATTGTATTTTAAAAGTTGACACTTAGAAACTTTTTCACATAGAATCACCAATGTTATCCTATGGGAGGAAATTCACTTAGCAGGTAAGTAGTGTTATCGTTACTTTTTCTTACTCAGTGGTGGATCCTGGATCCAGCACTGGTGCATCTCCTGTAAACAGTTGAAAGAATGCGTTTAAGTCATACAGGCGATTTTTAAGGAATATTTGTAGTTTGTGAAAATCGACACTTTGAAACTTTTCTGCTGAAAACCAGACAATGGATTCCTATGGAAGGAAATACAAGTTACTGGTAAGTACGGTTAGAATTACTTTTCAGGATCAGTACTGGGCTCAAAGATGCAGCACTGAGGTCTCTCCTGATAACAGGTGAGTAAATCGGAATTCGTAGTTCGGCTGAGTTTAGAGGAATATTTGTATGTTTAAAAAATCAACACTTAGAAACTTTTTCAGCAAAAAGCAGGCAATGATATCCTATGGAAGGAAATTCAAGTTACTGGTAAGTACGGTTAAAATTACTTTTCAGGATCAGTACTGGGATCAAAGATGCAGCACTGAGGTCTCTCCTAATAACAGGTGAGTAAATCGGAATTCGTAGTTCGGCTGATTTTAGAGGAATATTTGCACAATGGTGAAGGAAGGGGTGGGGCCTGAGGTGACATGTCTGCAAACACGCCCTGTGGCGCGTTTTAAGTTGGAGAATTAATTCCTCCTCAATCCCGAGGGCCAAGTAGCCCACCAGATACCTCCAGTATGCGCCAGAGAGCTGCGTTGCAGAGAGGTGTTCAGAGGCCACGCCCCTTTTGCACCTCTCTGCAACACAGCTCTGTGGCGCTTTCTGGACGTACCTGGTGGGCTAGTTGGCCCCAGGGACCCTCAGGATTGAAGGGGATTTAATTCCCCATCTTAAAACGCGCCACGGGCCTGTTTGCACACATGTCACCTGAAGCCCCGCCCCTCCCTTCACCACTGTGCAAACGCGCCCGTGGCGCATTTTAAGTTGGGGGATTAAGTCCCCTTGAATCCTGAGGGTCCCTGGAGTCCAACTAGCCCACCATGTACCTTCAAAAAGCGCCACAGAGTTGCGTTGTAGAGAGGTGTAAAAAGGGGCGTGGCCTCTGTACACCTCTCTGCAACGCAGCCCCCTGGCGCATACTGGAGGTTCCTGGTGGGCTAGTTGGCCCCCAGGGAACCCCAGTATTCAAGGGGAATTCGTTCCCCCTCTGCAAACGCGCCAGGGGGCGCGTTTGCAGAGTGGTAAAGGAAGAGGGCGGGGCCTGCGGCACGATCGTTTTTTTTTTTCTCCCCCTAAGGGGGACTGTGTGGCCCCCCTTCCGTTTTGTGGGCCCTGGGGACCCCATCCCCCAGGGCCTTACCCCGTTTTTTTTTTAAAGGAAACGGGAAGGGGGCCGCGTGGCCCCCCTCCCGTGGCCGATTCCGGCCCCGGGGACCCCATCCCCGGGGCATGGCCACACTTTTTTGATTTTTTAAGGAGGGGGCTGCATGGCCCCCTCCTCAGGCCTCCTTTGCCCCGGGACCCCATCCCCCAGGGCAGGCCTTTATTTTTTAATAATTTTTTTTGGGTGGAGGGGGCCGCGTGGCCCCCTCCCGGGCCACTACTTGCCCCGGGGACCCCATCCCCGGGGCTAGCCCTCTCTGTTGGGGACTGTGGGGGTCCCCAATCCCCACGGTCCCGCCGGCTCCCCGCGTCCCTCGGGAGCCGGCATTGCTTTTCCACATGGGGAGCTGCTAAGATGCAGCTCCCCGTGTGGAAAGCATCTGCTTTGAATTTTGGAAGAGAGAGCAGGTTTCCTGCTCTCTCTCTTCCAAAATTCAAAGCAGTTTGCTATGACCGGACGGGAGCCGCGAGGCTCCCGCCCTGCCATAGCAAACTACAGTGTCCCGGGGGTAGGCACCCCGGGACACTGCAGGACCCGGCCCTGGGGGTGGTGGTCCCCAGGGCCATCACTGGCTCCAGGAGGGGGCCGCGCGGCCCCCTCCCCACATCTGCAAAGCCCCGGGGAGGTGGTGGTCCCCGGGCTTCGGGGTCCAAAACGGACCCCCATTTTAAATTTGTTAGTGCCCCGGGGAGGTGGCGGTCCCCGGGGCGTGTGGGGGGACTGGAGCCCCCCCCACACAGGCCATTAAATAAAAAAGAGCCCTCCCGCACCATTTTTTATTTAAAGCCCCGGGGGTGGCGGTCCCCGGGGCTTGGGGGGCCTTAGAGGCCCCCCCATAAAATCTAAACCCACCCCCGTATGCCCCCGGGACTTGGGCCACCCGGGGGCAAATTAGCATTGAAGCGCGGGAGACCGCGCTTCAATTTTTTTATCGGCGGGATCCGCACACCCTAAGCGCATCCCGCCGATTTAAAAAAATAAAAATGCTTTTCTGCCCAGGGGTCCTTGTGGGACCCCTGAGCAGACCTAGGGGGTCAGGGTGTTTCTACCCTGCCCCCTTTTTGCGCTTTGCGCACTTGTTTCTGTCCCTCGGTTCTACCGAGGGACAAAATGGCTGCCAACACTTCCTGCATGCAGCTCGTGATCGGGAGGGTACGCGGACCCTACTCGGCCATAGATATATATGTGACTTTACTTTTGATTTTCTCAGGAACTACTGAACGGATTTACACCATTTAAGCAAAAGGCACGACACTGAACCAAGGGCTACCTCTTTGCCAAATTTGGTGTAATTCCGTTCAGCAGTTCGGGCTGTAGCCGCGATGAACGGTTCCTATGGAAAAATGAATGGGGAAAACGCGTTTTGGGACCCCCCTTTTTTCTCGGCCCTCGCTTGACGAATCACCCCGAGACTTTCAGGATAGGGGCGGACCGGAGCGCCCCAACAAGTTGGAAGCTTTTGCGAAGATTCGTCAACCGGCGCCAACGTTATTTCAAATAGAATGTTGCGGATTTGCTATGGAAAATAGGTCCTACCTATAACTATCTACTGGCGACCGCCAGTAGATTATATATGTATATATATATAAATATATATATATATATAAATAAAACCAGGATCCCAAAGAACGACCGCGGTCGGCCAAACAAGGGCACAGACTCAAGTTGAAGATGCAATAAAGAGAATGTATTGTCTTAGCATGTCAGGATGACGCGTTTCGACCACAAGCCTGTGGTCTTGATCACATAGTGCGCTAAGGTGAGAGGCATACAATTTATAGTGACATGAGTGACTTTACTATGTTCATAGAGACAAGGCAGAAAATGTTACACTTTTGCAGCATGTAGTAAAACATCTTGTCATACAGTGATGACTAGGCGCAGCAATGACGAGCAGTTTTGGTAGCAGGCATAGAGAAAAGACTACCCCTCTATATGTAGGTGTAGATGGCCATATGTTCTGTAACATCAGTTGTGTGTGGCAGACTAGAAGGTAAGCTCGTGTAATGGCGGTGCTGGCTGCATTGTAAAAGATAAAAAAATGCTAAATAAATGCAAGAATTGGGTTTGGAGTCTCCCAAATTATGTCTGATGGAAAACAAAATTAAACGGTATTCCTCATTAATCGTGGGTGTGTGAATACATCCTAGAAACCATGAATGCCATGTGGCACAATTAAATGTGGGAGGAATCCGGTGTACCATCGTAACTAGGAGGGGAACAATGTATAAAACCCATTCATGTTAGTATGAGCGTGTGGAAGCCAATGCCAAAGTCTCTGTATATGTCAGCGCGCAACTAATGCAGTTGTATATTGAAAGCTGAGTGCTGGTGCGGACGAAGGGCCTAGATGTTGCTGGAGTTTAATCTTAACATGTTGAGGGCTGAGCCTGATGTATGGAAATCGAGTCAACTGCCAAAAAATATGTCAAATAAGTGAAAAAATGCTATACAGTGCAGTCACTTATGGGTAAAGTTAAAAATGAGTGCATAATTGTGGGAAAACAGTGTTGGTGCCGTGAGATGTGGTGAAGACAAAAATCCAAACAGTCGCTAAAGGAATAGGCGTGATTGGAGCAGAATAGTTAAAAACTGTGTTTGTAGTGGATTAAAAACTGGACATCTAACTTAAAGTCAGCCGACTTCAAAAATTTCATATTGGCGAAATTCTCAGAGCGCAAGACTGGAGTGAATATTGTAGAAGGACACTATAAGAAGTTATAAAAAGTTATAAAGGTCTTCACTGATGTTTAATCCTGCGGGGGCCTTAGTGTTGAGTTCTATTATGTATTTCGACTCCAGTTGTCTCAACAATTTCTCTCTGTTGCCACACCGTCTGAGTGGCGGAATGCTATCAATGACGCAGTATTTAAGGTGGTCTAAGTTGTTCTGGTTTGTCTCTTTGAAGTGCCTGGCGACAGGGTATGTCGGGTCACTGTTGACAATGGCTCTGATGTGTTGCAAAATCCGTAGGTGCACTTGGAGCTTAGTGCTCCCTACATATTTTAGTCCGCACCTGCAAGTAAGAATGTACACTGCGAATTCTGTTCTGCATGTGAGTTTCTGTTGTATCATTATGGGTTTGCTTCTGAATTCTGCCGAGATTTGGGTGGTGCTAACTCCAAATCTGCAGGCCCTGCAACTGCTGCATTTACGAAAACCTTTAACATTAGTTAACCAATTGGTGGTATTGGTTATTTCAGGGCTGTTTCTGACTATAGTGTCATGCATGGACCAGGCTCTCCTTTAGGTGATGTCAGGCCTAGGGGCAACTATGGGTCCTAGTGTGGAGTCTGTTTTGATAATGCCCCAGTGTTTGTTGAAAATGGATGAGTGCTCTTGACTCAGTGTTGTGAGTCATGATGAGGCGTGTAGTTACATATCCCTTAGTGGCCAGGTCCGCTTGAGTGTCTGTATCAACAGTGGTCTCTGCGGATGTGTTCTGTAGTAACAGCTCTCTGGGAAATGAATTGGCTTTGGTGATTGCAGCAGTGATAGTCTTATCAGTGTAACCCCTGGCTTTGAATCTCAATTCAGACTCCAATTGGCATTTGGCTAGGTCTGTGGGATTGCTGCAGATTCTGCGCTAGCGCAGCATTTCTCCGTATGGAATGCTAGCTATAAGATGTTTGGGGTGAAAACTGGTGGCGTGAAGGGTAGAATTACCTGCAGTGATTTTTCTATGAAGGGTGGACTGTAGTGTGTTGTCTGAAACATACATTTTTACATCTAAAAATTCTACAATGTCAGTGCTGATGGTGGCATTGAACTCCAAATTTAAATCATTACAGTTGATGTCATTGATAAATGATTTAGCACTGTCCATAGAACCCCTCCATACCACAAAAACATCGTCTATGTAACGTAGCCAGCAAAGAATGTTGTTGGACCAGGCTTCAGAGTGCGTGACCTGGAGGACCCGCTCCTCCCACCAGCCCACATGAAGGCAGGCGTAGCTGGGGGAAAAGCAGGCCCCCATAGCCACACCCCTGAGCAGCTGGTATATCTTGTTGTTAAACATAAAATAGTTATGCTGTAGGCACCACTCAATAAGAAACATGATGAGCTCATTATGTTTATAACAGTGGATAGGTCGTTTGGTCAAAACTTCACAGCATGCATTCAGTCCATCAGGGTGAAGGATGCTCGTGTAGAGCAAAGTTATGTCGAGGGACATCAGGATACAGTCTGGTGACCACGGAATGTTTTTGATTTTAAGCAGGAAATCGCTAGTGTCTCTCAAGTATGTAGGTAGTTTGGTGACGTGCTCTTGTAAGAAATAATCCACATATTTCAATATGTTTTCGCAAAGGCTTTTGCGTGCCGATATAATAGGCCTGCCAGGTACCGGCGATGTTTCCTTGAGTACTTTAGGCAGGAAGTACAAAATTGGTAATACAGGAAATTCATTGTTCAGAAATTTGAACTCATCTTTGCTGAGAGCGCCTTGAGTCCTGTAATTGTTCAAGCATCTTTTGAGTTCTTTGCCACTAGCGATCACTTCCTTCATGTTGGTAGGCCTGTAACATGTGTCATCATTCAGGTGTCTGTGGGCTTCTTCCATGTACATGTCTTTAGGCCATAGGACGATGTTACCTCCTTTGTCTGATTTGTTGATGATTATATCAGTTCTGGCTTTGAGTTTACTCATGAGGTCCATATATTGTTTGTATTTGAAATTCTTTTTGCTTTTTGCACGGGTTCTTCGTTTGTGCAAATTCTTGACTTCTTCCACAATGACATCATTGTAAATGTCAATGGCATCTCTAGGCATGGAGGGAGTGAAAGTGGATGGTGGCTTGAACGGACTCCTGATGGAGGTCGGTGTGTCAATGCCAGCGTTATGTAATAGTACTTGCGTAGAGGGATCGTCATTTGGAGATTCTAGCTCAGACATAGTTCTGATGATGGCAATGTCTGAAACTGCAAGAGTATCTGGCGTGTGAACCCCCACACTGCTGTTGGAAGGTAGGGATGTGTTGCCATGTTTTTGTTTGATGAGTTTAAGTTTCCGAATAAAATTAAAAATGTCAATTCGAGTGGTGGTGTAATTGAAACTGCTTTCTGGGCAGTAGGTCAAACCTAAAGAGAGAAGTTGTTTTTCCACCTCTGTTAGTTGTAGATCCGAGAGATTGATAACTGTATTGGAGTTGCTGGTTATTTTCGTCTCCAGTTGCCTCTTTTTTTGTTGAAGTTTCCTCTTTGATTTCCTGCGCTTTCTGCGCTCCCTCCTTCTGCAGTTCCGCCTGCGTTTTGTTTCTTCGGTAATATATGTATATATATATAAAAACCAATGTATCCATTGGGAATCTCTTGAACTGGGGAAATCTACCGTAAGGTCATTCGCGTTCTTGAAAACTACAGTGGGCATGGAACCTAACTAAATTAAGCGTACAATGTTTTTGAACGGAACTTGTTACCAAGGTTTAGGTTTGATACTGCCCATCAGCTTTCTATTACCTCGAAAATGCACCACTTCTGTAAGTTTTAACTTGCCCCCTTGTGTCAATGCCTCACTGCATTTTATATTTTTCTGTAAATGTTATGACCTGCCACGTAAGATATATCCTGTTCCCTTACTGAAACGAGAATTCTCTATTATTTTCCCTTTGTTTGTTTTGTGGTTCACCTTTTTTTCATTTTAACTATGGGTGTTAAATGATGATCTATCTCAATAGATTTTAGGATGAAAATCATTAGCAGATATTTGTTGTTTTATTCCTTTGCTTTTTGTTTTTTTCTCTCAGTTAAATATTTTTCATGTCTGTTTATATGTTTGTTTCAACAGAAATAAACAAACATTGAATGAACTGAACACTCAATAAGGCAAGCGCTAGCAAAGCTAACAGAACAGGCGTTTGCTGCCAGCCTTTTGTCTCTGTTTAAACTTGCTTTGCAAAATTGTGTTGTTGGGAAAGCTCTTGGGTCCTCGTCAATCTAATAAGCGAACAAAAAACATCGATTACAAGCAAAAATATTTTATCAGTCTCAAAACGCACACACTGCCATAGTAGTCCATGGCACTGAGGGGGTCTACTTTGAGTGTGGATGTGTTCCTTGTGAAAGAACAGAATGCCATCACTCACAGTGAAGTTACCAAGTGGGCTGACTCACTGCCCTATGCTGTATGATGTATAGGGTGGAAGAAAAATTTAAATAACAAAGTAACAGACCGATGAATGAAAAGGGTTGGCTTAAAGTCACTAAAAGTATATTACACTAATAATTTTACCTAAATCAAAAGACCTTGGCTAACGCCAGACCTAAAAATTGAAGTCAGCGATGGCCCACTTACCAACCCAGGAGAGACAAAGCTGGACTCTTCCAAATGTTTTACTGATACCTTGCGGAAGATCCTTCTTGCCAAGCTCTTAGGTAAATAAAAAAAAATCACCTAGAAATGGCTTGCTTCAAAACCACATTGACCTTTCTTGCACCTGAAAAACTGACAAACTGGGCATCCAGATGGAATTTCACATTCAAACTAAAACCCTTCTAGAGGTGAAACACTGCAAATGCATCTTTTGTTTAGAACTAAGAAGAGAAATTAATCTTGTAGAATAACATTTCATGACAATTGAAATCCATAACCAGCTTTGAGAGATACAAAGACCTAACTCACACACTGTGTCAGCTACGAACAAGGTAGAAGTAAGATGCACACAGCCCTTACAGACTCTTTAAAGTGTAAAGTAATGGTAATCATAAACGATGACTTACATGTTAAGATATAAGGGCTGTGGATGCAAGGGCACAAATTGAGTACCCATCACGAATGTCAACTTAATAGAAGCGTGCGAAAGCGGGAAACACAACACCTAATAGGAAAATAATTTTGGAGCTCGTTCAAAAACAGTACTAGAAGGGAAATATGAATCTTGCTCCAGAAACCACTGAAATGTCAGTCAGGAAATCGATCACTCTCTACATGGACGCCATCCTCTGAGAAGGAAAGCATGAAGACCAAAATGAGGAGGACTGTACTACAGTGGGTGTACTTCTTGATCATGACACCAAGAGGCAAACTTCTTCCATCAGCAGGTATAGACGTAGCAGGACAAAACCTGGCCACAACCAGTCCATTAGTGGCCTAGCCATAAAACATATCACACATTCTCTGCAACGCAGAGCCAAAATGTCACCATCAAGAGACAACACCCTACCCACCTGTTGAGATAAAAGATCTGGTTGTGATAAAGACCGAGGAGAACCTCCCAGCTCCTGGAGATCTAGATACTAGACACTCCTCAATCAAGATAATGTCAACTCTATGGCACCTCAAAATAAGTGCCCCAACATTATTGCTCATTTTGTAGGTATTGATCACATTGAGAGCACCTGCAGTTATGTTATTTTATTACTGTGCAATGTTCTCCAGCAGTTCTAGTTTTGTATAAACTGAGCTGAAATTTAACTATGGTTTCATTAACAGTTTTGGGTTCTGTGCAAATTGGTGCTTAAAACGTTTTTATGATGCCGACGGGCTGGGATTCTGCAAACAGTGCACAAGTTGCTTGGCGTTTTAGGAGCTCATGATGATCTTTGTCCAAAGGAGTTCTCAGTACTCAAATGGTTAGAGACTGAATGTCTAAAATAATAAAATATGTTTATCAACAAAACATTTCTCCTGAGACTCCATGGTAAAAATTCCCATGAGGAACATAGAGGGAACTTGAAGTTCACATTGGAGTCAAAGGGCACCAATGTGAACATTGTCTAAGCTGGCTGTGTGGGCCGCCCACAAAACTGTGTTAGTCACTGTACATGTCCATTTCCTCTAGCTGTGAGGAAGAAAGGACAAGCACCCTTCAACTAAATCAACCAATGCTCCAGGAAGACGATGGAGCTATGTCTCTAAGGGACCTTAGGAGTGGTTAATGGACACGGACCTTAGATGGACTCCACACATCCACCAAGAGAATTATTTGTCACTAGAGCAATCTGGTGCCACAACTAATGGAATTAATTCCATGAGAGCAGACTGTCCTCTACTTCACCCCACTGTCAAGATTGGATCAAGCAGAGCATCAATAAAAGGAAGTCGAGATTTAGATCCCTAAATCTCAGGGCACTGATTTTTCATTGAGTAAATGAGTCCTCATCTCAGGCATCATAAAATAACTCCCCAGAGCTTTGACTTCTCTGACTGAGCCAAAGAAGGCATTGAAAATATCACCTTTGATAAGGTGTCTAGCCCACGGACATTCTGCAAGCTGGGCAAAAAATAAAGATGTGGAGCCAGAGTAGCAGATGGCAGTCACCTTCTGAATCAGTGTCTTCACACATGGAAAGATAATAAACTATCAACTATCCATTCTTAAATGTCAAAGAGGTCATAGCACCCCACCTTCGAGAGCACAGCTGGGTAAGGTGCCGGCTTCTGAACTTCCTCAGAAGACGTGCTTTTTTGTCTTATGCAACTGGTATGAAGTTGCTTCAGATGCCATTGAGTGGACGACTTTTGAAGATGCAGGCAAAAAGATTAAGGTTTTAAAAGCTTTGCTAACTTAACCTTAACAGGAGTCGGGGTTAAAGCTAAAACTCTGTGCTCTTAGCACTGATGTTCAAAGGAGCGTCAGGGCTAGAGCAGAAAGTGTGCCATGGTAGCAAAAAACTGGAATTTTATGGAAGGCTCCCACGGCTCAGAACATATACGTGGTAAGGTGTACCACATTTTGAACTTCTTCTGAAGATGGTGATGATTATTATCGAGCCCTTTCAACAAGACCACCTTGACCGGTGCCTTGAAGATATGCATTACGGAGAGTTCTGTATCCCCCTCTAAGGGTTTGAATGGCATAAGAAGCTTCTGGCATTTTACTCCTCTGTCAAAAGCTTGGCAGCTTCTACCTTAAGGCCCTGGGCGTACCTCGAGGCATATATAAAAGGCCTGAGTTCCATGACATGATGCCACTTCAGTATACAAAAATGTGATGGATGGAATGCTTGAATCAATATCGGCCACTGGTAATTACTTGGGTCGCATCCCAGTCCATCATTATTTTGCACATCATACCACCTCAGTCTGGACCCAGCCATATATAATCAGTCTTGACCTGGCTCCAATAGGAACACTATGCCAAACTTCCAGGCCAGGTCCTCTGAGAACCAGACGAAATCAATCCAAGACAGTTTTCACCCTTATTGGGGCTTATCAGTCGGGTGAAGCTTGGTTTAGATGGCACCAGGTGTACCCGTCTCAGTTAAGGCAGCGTACTGAAGTATACAAAAAGGGATGGATGGAATACCCAAATTAATCTCAGCCACTGGTAATTACTCGGGCTGCATCCCAGTTCATTGTTAATTTGCACACCATGGCACCTACGTTTAAACCCAGCCATATGCAAATCAGTATTGACCCTGCTCCAGTGCATGTGCTCTCCATTCAGGGTGTTACTTAAAGTCCAATGTCCTTGAAAAAATAAGAATTTCACAAAGGCACCAGTAGTGTACATGAGCAAATTAGTAATACTAACTGGATTTTTTTTTTTTTTAAAGAAAGTGTTTTCCTATGGGAAAAGTTGAAACAATTGAGAAGAAATTTCCCCTTATGTTCTGGTAACCTTGTCCTCACAGCACCTGCACTAAAACGGTTTTAAAGTGAAACTAACTTGGCTCAAATTGATGATCTATATAATCTATTTACTAAAATGGAAAAACTGGTCAACAACCTCTTTAATTCTTGAAAACAACTGGGGAAAACTGTTAAGGGATCCGCCAACCATTTGAAGGGAGTGAGTGCGTTCTAGTTTGTGATGGCCCCAACCCATATTTTGAGAGTACACACCTACTTGTGGATGGCAGAAACATCAAATTTCAGAAACCTTGCTGTGAAAGGGTCCTGTTTTTGTCAGAAGGAAGTGGTATACAAAGAAGACTGTAGAATGTGGCCATCCGAATTTCCTTTTTAGTAAATACAGAGCCAATACATACCTCATT
Organism: Calotriton arnoldi; assembly: GCA_963921515.1. Taxonomy (NCBI): domain Eukaryota; kingdom Metazoa; phylum Chordata; class Amphibia; order Caudata; family Salamandridae; genus Calotriton; species Calotriton arnoldi. The sequence continues at coordinate 24,402 of CAWUFW010021431.1, read as the reverse complement.
CATAAACTCAAAAAACTCTACAACTTTTTTAATGAAATTTGGAAAATTATTTAATTAGGTACAGAAATTGGGGTTCCATACAAAACTGATGTGTTAAATACTTGTCAAATTCAGCAAAATGGTAGAACAGTAGAAGACACTTTTGCAATAACAACCAGACATACCACCTACTTGAGTCTCCTACTGCGAGACGTCTTTTATATAAAGGCAGTATGAAGAAACATGGCTCATTCAACAGCAGCACAAATCAGAGATGTTTGAGCTCAACCATACAATGTCAATAATAGGTCAATATGAATACAGACATTATCCTGTTTACATTTCATGAACTTCAATAGAATGTAAGCAACCTATTCAAATATTGTTGCCTATGGTCTCTTTCACGTTTCTCCCAAGGCCACCATATAGTAACAATTGAATTAATAGACATTTAAACTGGCCATCTTCAGGCAATAAAATGCGTTTACTTCTCTAAGTTCATCCACAATGGCATCACCGAAGACACAGACAATGTATTCAACTAGATGTCCAATCCAATCTCACTCGGTATCGTTATATAGTAGTTGCAAGAGGGGAATTTTCAGCATACTACTCAATGTTGATGAAAAGCCAGTGAACACCTGCTAAAGTGACCAAAAAGAGGTTTACCTTGACTGACAAGATATGCACTGTACTCGTAACCAGGTCTACCTCTGTATGTGCATGAACACCAAACTCAAAATTAAAGATTTTTCTCATATATACAGTACAGCAGTCACTAGTCAGTTGTGGATCTTCGGTACCAGAAGCGGGCCCTGTAGTCATCACTGCATGTCATGAAGCCAGGATTCGTAGGCGAGTGAACGATACAGCGGACCATGTTATTGTGTCCCAGGGATAGCAGATTCCTACGTTCGGCTGTCCGGGAATCCCAGCAACAAAGGCTGATGGTTCGCTCGTCGGGAAGCAACACATAATCTTCAGTGTGGTTGAAAACCGCCTGTGTTCGATGAGTCTGTCGTCCACTTAAGCCGGCACCTAAAACAGAGACCAGGCTATTTAAGGGACACCAAGCATGTTCAAATTATTAATATTACTTCAATGTAAAAAGCAAGCTACATATTGATTACAAACCCTAAGGCCAATCCAGTACATGCTAAGGGCACTAGTCAACTAGACCTCACCACAGCTGGCTCAGAGCAAACAGACCCTCATCCCCGCTCCACGCCCCAGAACACCTGTGCCTTACAACAAACGTTTCTAGCAATTACCAGAGAACACATTATTGTGACTCGCGCCTTATTCCACATCACCCATCCCAAAGCACACACCCAGACAACAAAAACACTTGCACCATGATTGCATGCACACAGCTCCAACAATATCCACATCCCACTAACCACTAGTCAACCACAAACAGAACACATTGTCCAACCCATGCTCATTAATGCACTCTACAGTACTACATACTCCAAATATCCCGGATCTTATCATATATCGCAACTTCAACACACCATCACAAAAACATGGCACACACAATTTTTATACATCGTTAACGCCCTTGTGTGCAAAGGCTACAGCATTCAGACCACACACAAAGGGACAATGTGAGGCTTTGCCATTGTTCACAAGTCTTTGTTATCCTGCACCATGGCTGAACATTAAAGCAGATGGAGTTCTTCACAATTTCCTTCTGTTCACAATTTCAGCTGACCACTTTTCACATCACTTACAGTCCCCTTGGACAGAACAATATTAGTGATTAAATCCCCCACCGCCTCAGCTATTCTCACCTCTCTCTTCAGAGATTTCAACCTGCACACAAATAAACAGGACGCCTCTGTATCCTCATCCACCTGCTCAACATCGTACAGCAGGGGTCTTCAAACAAACCCATTTCAAAGGCCAGGTCTTCTCAATCTCACCAATCATAGACTGTAAACCGAGCCTTACCTTGGACTGGACACCCCGACTTGCCACCCCATCTCTGCGCTACATGGCTAACTATCACACAGAAGTCAATCACAGCAAAAACAAAGGCCTCTGTTCATTCACGTACATCCCTATAGACAGCCTACAACACAAACTGAAGTCTTCCCTCATATCAATGCTCTTCCCCACAACCATTACCCAATAAAAACACAAAAGTGAAAATTAAAACCATTTGCATCCTTGTAATCAAAGGACCTCATCAATAAGAAGAGCACCATTCACAATGAGGAAAATAAATGAAAGATAAGGTAATTAACTCACCATAATAAAATGTCTTCTCTCTAACATGAGAACAACCCATCAAGTCTGCCAAAGCCAGCTACACTACACCAACACTGTTAATGAAGCAGCGAAGAGAAACTGATGCTCTTCAAAGCAATCAAGCACTGCCTTCAACCCCTTCCCTGACCCACCACTCTCACAATTTTCCCGACAACAGCAATGCCATCACCTTCATCTTCAATGGAAAACAGAAAATATAACACCACATCAACACCACCAAGCATACAGGCCTCCCACACATAATACACCACACATCATCTAGCAATGATCATACTTCAACCTTCTCTCAAGAGCATCTTCAGCTCGCTCAAAGTCAGCATCTATAAACACAATGCCCTTCTCTCATCCTTCCTCCTCACAGGAGAAGCCATCCGACACCTTAGTAGGTCTCTGTGCCATCACCGCCTAATGTAGACTCCAGCTGCCCTCTACTTCATAAGGTATTCTGGATTGCAATAATAGCAGTAGGCCTTGGGCAGAGATCTGCTCCCTTTGGCTAAGGACCCGTTAATCTATCAACGCTGCATTCTTATCAGCACAAAGAAAAAACATTACAGTCTGTGTAAAGCACAAAAGGCAGGGAAATGGAAGGACTATATGAATGCTGGCCTGAAAAAGACGAAGTAGCAACAGACACAAAAGCAGCAGGCTACGGAAAAAATAAAAATAAAAAAGTGCAATGCAGATGCAAAAGCCAGTGATATTTTTCTACATTGTAGCAAAGTAACTTAGCAACAGTGAACTACGTTCTGTTCAACCTGCAAAATAAAAGAAAACAAAGAGAATTTTTTTAATCCAAATAAATATGAATAGGTATTTAGAGTTTTGACAAAAGGTATACAAATATAGGTGAGCAAAATGAAATAGGCAATGAATGCCTATGAGGTCGTGATACGCATATTAATTGTAAATTTACAGCACAACAGTAACCCTATCACGTTTTTTTGCAACATTTATTTATTTATTTAGCAGCTGTACATAAGAGAGGGTACAGTTAACAGTACATTTCATGGGGGGCACTAATGTTCCTGCTTAACAGACTAAGAGTAAAAACCACTCGCCACTGTGAGTGTGTAGAGTATACAACTGCAGTAGTATAGGAAAACACTGGCAGAGGGTTAAATCTATTCCCACCGCCATAAATGTGCGGAAAGTGGAATGATCTCCAGTATACACAGTCGCTAAATGAGACAGGTTGGGAGATTGGGGGGGGGGGGGGTTACAGGGTAGAGGTGGGTGGGAGGGTAGAGGTGAGGGGAGACGAGGGGGCAGAGGGGTAGGGATATTTCTCACTGGTAATTAACTTACTATGCACAAGTACAATTTACATCTCTACATTGCAAAGCTACGCCTTATCTACCAATACTTCAGCCTGTATTGATTTTCCACTACGTACAATTCCATGAAGAACACAAACACTGTATCTCTATATATCTCTCATATTATATTATATTATATATCTTAGCGGCAGTCACCAGTAGGTAGTTATAGTTAGGACTTACCATAGGAAAAGCGTTTTTTATTTTGCTAATAACTTTGAAGCTATTTGACGAATCTTCATGTAAATTTCAAAACTAGTTTGCCAACCACTTTAGCCGCTGTTTGGAAAATGTCGGGGTGATTCATCAAGCGAGGAAAAGAAAAAGTAGGGTCCGAAAAGAGTTTTCCCCATAGATATTTTAGACACCACTACAGCCCGAACCGCTGTACGGAATTACACCAAATTTGGCAGAAAGCTAGCTCTTGGCTGATTTCGGCCCCGGGGACCCCCATCCCCCAGGTCCCAGCCACAATTGGAACAAGCATTTGCAATGCAATAGGTCTCGCATTTACGCGAGTTTAAGCTATTGGCATTGTAAAGGACAATGCCTTTTATTTATGCTTTTAAAAATTAAAACAAATAAAAGCAGTGTCATTTACAATGGCAATAGCTAAAACTCTCGTAAATGCAAGACCTGTTGCATTGCAAATGCTTGTTCCTCATATGTGATTGAGTGGACTGCAGACAAACGGGAGATAAGCACTTTCACCTCTCCCTTGGACATAACCCACGTGTCATGAGTGTGCCCGGAGCTTCCAGTCTGTGGATAGATGGGCGGATCCCAGGGCATTATGCCAACCAAGGCACAGGTTTGGTCTCTGCTCCCAGAGATGCCAACACCCCCCCCCGCCCCCCCTTCCGCCGCCTGTTAAACCTCCCCACCCCTTCTTCCCCAGAGTTGCCAGCACCCGTGCCCCCTCTGTCTCGTGTCTGTCGCTTAGCTTGTATAAATCAGAGTGGGGTTCATAAAACTCTACATTTAAGATGCAGAAATGTGCCCCGTTTCATCCGGGCCCCCGGCTCTGGGGCCCCAAGAGTTGGTCCACGAGGAGATTTCACGCCACATGAACGAGTCTCCTTTGCAGTCCGTGTGTGTGTGTGTGTGTGTGTGTGTGTGTGTGTGCGTGCGTGCGTGCATGCTCGTCTGCGTGTGTGCGCGTGTGTGTGCGCTTGTCCCCCATCTTAGAGGTCCTGGCCTGAACCCGACCCTCTCTGACTCCACTGGACACAGAAGCATCTCCCCTCGGTGCTGCCGGTCCAGGCTCGCTGTGCAATATTTAGGGCCCCGGATGATAGCAAGCTTTGAGCCCAGTTGTCTCACTGCCCGTTCCCCTGTCTGTGTTAATGTTCTGATCAGTCTTGCAAGTTATTCATGGTTTCGCTCTGCCGGTTATGCCTGCGCCCCACACTTGGTTCTGGTTGTGCTGGGGTCCACGCCCCGCTTTGCCTGCCTGCTCCTCTGGTCTGTCTGTATTTGCGTCCTGTCTGCCTGACCCTCTCCTCGTCTCTGCCCGTCAGTAACTGCTACTCGGCTCTGCCTGTATCTGCGCAATCTCCCCTGAATCTGCGCGTTTTGCTCTGCCTATCTCTGCGCTCTCCTCTATGCCTGTATCTGCGCACTCGGCTCTGCTTGCCTGTACCTGCCCATTCGGTTCTTCCTGCCTGTATCTGTCCACTCTGCTGTTTGCCTGTATCTGTCCACTCTGCTGTTTGCCTGTATCTGTCCACTCTGCTGTTTGCCTGTATCTGTCCACTCTCCTGTTTGCCTGTATCTGTCCACTCTGCTCTGTCCACTTGTACATGTGCTGCTCTGCCTTGCTGTACCTGTGCCCTCTGACAGTGCCTGCGTAGCCAGCTCTGTCTGCCTGTGTCGCAACACTCCTCGGGCCCCACACTCCTTTCTACACTCCTAGGGCCCCACACTCGCTCAATGAGAGGACGCCGTGGATACCCAGTCAGAGGTATCGTGGGAGGGCGGGTCTAGGTACAGGAGCTGCTCAGAGAGTGGGCGGGGATGAGTGATTGACAGGTGTGTGCTGGAGGCCCCGGTGTTTCCCAGATGTCGCTTCTAGTCCTTGTCCACCCGGGGGAGGCGCGCAGTGAAGCTGGTGCCCCATCTCTTGTAGCCGGGATTGTGCAATTTGATAAACTGGGACGGAAAACTAAAAGTGTAGAGCCTGCATGAATTCCCGTGTACGTCACGTGCGGTAGCAGCCGGCTGCTTTGATTGCTGCATGTGCTCTTCTTGTAACCTCCGGCACTGTAAAACATGCAACATGTTGAAGGACGTGCCTTAAGTGTTCACAGATCGTAAAGCATTAACACATTTGAAAGCCGATTTAAGGACAGTGTTCACAAAACAGTCTTTACGTGGGTGATTTCAACATACAAGTAAGTCTGCCTAGTTTAACTAGGTGACTGGCACAACAGGAAAGACGTTTTAAACTGCACGCACGAGCAATGGCAAGACAAGCCACTGCAAAGTTTTGTGTACGGAAGGCCGGGTATGATAAACACTGAAGCCAGACCTCAGCTTTCCCCTAACGGCTAAACGAACAAGCGCTCGCCATTCCCGCTGTTTATTTTTGCATCGCGCTTTCAGCGATGCAAGGATAAACATGCGGCGCCCGGTCTCCTTTTGGGACGGCACATCCGGACTGGATCTCACGCCTCCTTGAGATAAGAAATTGCTTCACGACAGCCGTGAAGCAGGCGATCCAGTCCGGATGGGCCGGACCAAAAGGCGAAAGGGAGGCAACACAAACAGCTCATTTCCAATGGCAGGCCACCGTTTAGCATAAATGGTGATGCCAGCCAATGGAAATGAGGGGCGGGGCTTCAAGTCCTCTGCTCAAACTCCTCTTTAACAATAAATCTCGCCGAGCGAGCTGTGCATGTGCGCAGCAATGCTAGGCGAGACCTAAAAAGGGAGGGTGTTCACACAGCCTCCCTCCCTCGCCTACCCCGGGACATAGCTCTTTTCCCTGGCCACACTGGCGCAGGCAGGGATACCTGTGTTTGCTCTCACTTGGCAGGAGCAATTTAAAAGCTCCTGCTAAGCTAGAGCAAACACTATGTCCCCTCCCAGCGGGTAGGAACATGAAAAATGTTCCCGCCTGCTGGGAGCGGACTTTTCACCTGTTTCCCTGCCCGCACTGAAGCGGGCAGAGAAACAGATGAAAAAGTTGCTAACGCCAGCAGGGAGCAGCATTTTTAGCAGCTCACTGCGGTGTCATGACCCTATCTTTCAGCAGAGGCTTAGCAACACGACCTGTATGGTATAACCGAGTAATGGGTGAACGACCGGGGACTGCATGTGCGTCTTTGCACTAACCTGGTATAAGAACTACATATCCCAGAATCCTGGGAGGCAGCAGAGAAGAGCCTCAAGTGCTTTCCCTATGGCAATGTTGATTGCAGGGGCTATAAATACTGTCCTCCCCGTATAATCACTGCTTGACAAACTTTCATCTCAAGAGGATAACAGTCTGACTCACAGCTATCCCTGTTGCTGAAGGCAGAACTCTGCAGACTCCCGTATGTGCCAGCATGACGTCCTGAAGTAGTGCACACTATGACTGAGATTGCCTTCAAGTCTCTCCCGCCAGTCGTTGGCTCCCCGCAAGCGTCCTGCTTATTTCTGTACTGCTGGTGGGATCACTGGCTAAGTGTTCTTCCGGCCAGCTTCTGCGGAGGTCATTCAAGCCCCATCGCGGACTCGTGCGGCGCTCATTAAAGCGTTGCGCATGCTTGAAAGGGCGCACTTTACCTTTAGCTCCATTTAAACTTCCTTTTCGGTTTCGTGCCATTGTGTGCTTTGCTGGAACTATCAGAGCTTTTAAAGAGCTCGCTCACGGACGGAGCAGTGCCTCATATTTCAGGTTTCCACCTTTATGTGTGCTCGCTTGTTAATTGCCATTGAGTGACCCCGAGAGCCTCATAAACTACTTAACGTCTAGAGAGAGTTATCTCTGGACGATTGGCCTATGCTTTTGGAAATTGGAGTTTCACATGTTGTGGCATTCACCAGTTCCTTCCGTGTTTTAGCCCTGCAAAACCCTGATCACAGAGAAGCCTTCTTTTGCCAGTTCTCTGAAGTTGGTGCAGGAGTGAAGTATCCAACTCCTGTTTTCAGCCTGGACGGCCCTTCTGCATGAGTGAGTATAGGCGGTGGTAGGATTATGGCTTAAGGGAAGCTGGTGGTAGGAGGAGTGTATTATAATTGCCTCATGTTCTCTTCCTCTACCTGCAGGTTGCACACACCATGGATGGCCTTTTAGGACACACTGATTAACCATTTCTTCCCGTGAATTGTCAGCAAGAAAGGCCGTCCTGTATTCTAGGCTGTTCTTTATTATTTTATCCACTCTCCCTTTCCCTTCTGTGTTCCCCTTGAGTGGGCAGTTCTTATTTGTCCCCCGGGGAGAAAACGAAGGCGCGAATAGGGAAACCTTTGTGTTACGCTCTGACAGCGGGCGGGAGCAATGCCGGCCCCGCTGTATGTGGGGCCAGCTGGGGCCACGGAGGCATTGGGGTTCCTGCCGCAGCCCCCAACTAAGATGCACTGGGTGGGCTCCAGGATACCCACATTTTATTGGCCGGGGCTGGGGGGATGGGGTCCCCGGGGCGGGGGACCACTCTGTCCCCCTCCTCCATTAATAAATGTATAGGCCCCAGGGGATGGGGTCCCTGCGGTGTCATGACCCTATCTTCAGCAGAGGCCATAGGGCACGAGTTATAGTTACTGGAGTGAACTCAAACTATAACTGCTGAATTTCTATGGCTTTGTGGGTGTAAAATCTGAAACTGACTATAACGTCCCTGAATCCTTTGTTTTTTTAGTGAAAATATATATATATATATATATTATACACACACTCTTCTTTAATTAAAACTATTATAGAAAGATTCTCTGCGCACAGAGTAAAATAAGGTATTGATACAAACACAGCTCAAAGCAAACTTAAGTTAACCAGTGATACTTAACATCAAAACAGCAAACACTGAGATCCTCTGTGATCCCAAGAGGCACAGACGCTAATCCGGAGCAGAAGGGGACATGCTGTGTCTAAATGGAGCTCTAAGGTGGCTTTGGCTGGAAATATTTGTTCTACCCACATAATTAAGCCCTTGCCCAGGATGCCATCACCCCTCCTCAAATTCAAAATAATCTTTGTTGGGCCAATTAGGACATAAAAAGACAGATAAGAATATATACATTTTATGTATTTGGCAATCCAACAAATAACAAGGACATTTAAGATCAGCTAGATAAACATCTATAAAACAAAAGTTTTGTAATGAATGCAAATTTAAACATGTCAATCCATAAATATGTTATAAACTCGGCTATCATGCCAGTGACTTCCTTATCCTATGTGAATAGTGAATAAATTTCACAACTTTAAGGCAAATAAATTCCTTGCGTAGTTGTTGTTAAACAAAGAAACTACAATATGGAGCCTTAACCACCTGCCAAAATTCCCAGTTATGATGTAAATTATTGGCACATTGCAAAGAGGCCCATGCCTCCTCCCTTTTAGTGGCTATACTACCTTTCAACACAGCGTTGTATGCCAACCTGCAAGATCGTATGTCTGCTTAAACACAGGGTTCCTTTCATAAGGCAGCCTTAGGATTATCATGAGCATTAGAACATGCTTTGTCAAACCAGGAATAAGCCTCAACTTTATGACTGGGAGCATCGTCAAATTGCTAAAAGGTATGAGAGATCATATCAATCAAATTTAGAATAGTTAGGGGGGATCGCTATGTTCCTTCAGACCGGTCATAAAAACATCAACTTTATCAGCTCATAAGAGGTGGGTAGTTCTCCTCACATTTCAGATGGAGGGGACACGTGCTAGACCTGGCATCCTTGGCGTGGGTTTCCCCTGTATTTTTGCCTTTGCCTCCTGTGTTTTTACTGTGTGTTGGACTTCGTTTTTGCTGGTCTAGATGCTTTGGGCACTTTGCCACTGCTGTTCAGTGTCAAAGTGCAAGTGCTCCCCCTGTAAATTGTTGTCATGGATTAGTGTTTCCATAATTGGCTTATTTGGTTTACTGTTAAGTCCCTAGTACAGAGCACTGTGTGTGCCCAGGTCCTGTAAACCAAATGCTACTAGTTGGCCTGCAGCACTGATTGTGCCACCCACATGAGCAGCCTGTAAATGTAACTCAGACCTGCCACTGCAGTTTCTGTGCGCAGTTTGGTACTGCCATGTCAACCTGGCAAGTGCACCCACTTGCCAGGCCCTAACCTTCCTTTTTCTTACATGTGAGTCACCCCTCAGGTAGGCCCAAGGTGCCCCGTGGGCAGGGTGCAGTGTAAGTGAAAGGTAGGACATGTCCTGATGTGTGTGGCATGTCCCGATAGTGAAATGCCGCCAATTTCGTTTTTCACTAGTGAAAGGCTATCTGTCCCATAGGATAGAATGGGAGTTCATTTATAACATCTTATAAATATAACTTTCCATGGGGACAAGATAGGAAGGTAAAGTTTAGTATGCCTGAACTCAGAATATAAAGATGCATCTTTTAGTAAGGATGATTTTCACATTCTGTGTTTGAAAATACAACTTTTAGAAAGTGGGTATTTTCTTGCTTAGCCATCCTGTGTGCCTCTGCTAGGTTTGTGTATTGACTGTCTGGCTTTGGAGTGACAGGGGCTGGGTATGTGCATTCTGTTCAGACAGCCACTTAGGGCGGGGGGGGGTAAGGTTGGTCCTGCCTTTCCAGGTTGAGTCAGGGCTGGGCTGAATAGACCTGGGCTGCATTCAGAGTAGGGGGGGGGGGAGATTTCTTTCACACCTGGATGGGCCTGGTCTGCCTTGGACAATGCTGTCTCCACCTCCTGCCAGGAAGCTGCACCAGAGAAGACAAAACTGGTTTTGGCTGGGCAAAGAGCTTCTCTGACACCGGAGAACAAAATAATTTGTGCTATAAAGAGTGGGGCCCAGACCCCTGCACTTTAGATTAGATTACTTCTGGAATTCAAGAGGAACCTTTGCCAAGGAGAAGAACTGGAGAAACTGAGGAGAAGTACTGTCCCCTTGCTTTGCTGTGTGCTTTCTGGGGTTGGTCTGCAGTGGCTGTTTCTGCCAAGGAAAGGACAAGGACTTTGCTGCGTGCTGTGTCCCCTGCTTGAGGAAAATCTCTAAGGGCTTGAAGTAGAGCTTGCCTCCTGTTTTGAAGTCTCAGGGATACAAAGACTTCACCCCCAGCTCCCCTGAACTTCCTTGCTGGGAGTTCTGACCTGCCAAGAGGTGCCTGTTGCTGTTCTGGGCCTCTGGAGGTTGTTTCTGCTGTTGGGAGCTGGAAAAGTAACGCAACGAAGAGAAGCGCGAAGCACCGCACCTGTTTCCGGTTCTGTGTGGACTACCGAGGGCTCAATTCCATCACCAGGACTGACGCACACCCCATCCCCAGAGCGGATGAGCTCACAGATCGGTTGGGAGCTGCCCAGTACCTTAGCACGTTTGACTTAACGTCTGAGTACTGGCAGATTACCTTAACTGATGGGGCCAAGGAGAGGTCTGCATTTTTAACCTCAGAGGGCACTACCAATTCCGGGTGATGCCCTCTGGGTTGAAGAATGCCCCTGCCACCTTTCAGAGGTTGGTCAATCAGGTGTTGGCTGGACTGGAGGATTTCAGTGCCACCTACCTGGATGACATCGCAGTGTTCAGTGCCACTTGTGAGGAACCTCTGCACCTCCTCTGGGAAGTTTTGAAGGCTCTGCAGAGGGCAGGCCTCATGATCAAGGCCAGCAAGTGCCAGATCGGGCAGGGCTCAGTGGCGTACTTAGGACACCAGGTAGGAAGCAGCCAGGTGGCGCCCCTACAGCCTAAGATTGACACCATTCTGGCTTGGGAACCCCCCCCCCCCCCCCCCAAGACCCAGACAGAGGTGAGAGCCTTTTTAGGCCTCATCGGATATTACAGGAGATGTGTCAAGGGGTATGGCACCATTGTTACCCCCTTGACAGAGCTGACTCCCAGGAAGCAGCCCAGGAAGGTGAACTGGACTGACGCCTGTCAGAAAGCTTTTGATGCCCTGAAATCTGCCATGTGCATGGCACCCGTGCTCAAGGCACCCAACTTCTCACATGAATTTGTGGTGCAGACAGATGCTTCAGAGCATGGTTTGGGGGCTGTGCTCCTACAACTGAATGAGGAGGACCTAGACCAACCTGTATCCTTCATTAGTAGGAGGTTACTTCCACGGGAACAGAGGTGGATTGCGACTGAGCCTGAGGCTTTTGCTGTGGTCTGGGCACTGAAGCAGCTGAGGCCCTTCTTGTTTGGGACTCACTTCTGGGTTCAGACCGACCACAGGCCTCTCAGATGGTTGATGCAGATGGGGTGAGAACCCAAAGTTGTTAAGGTGATCCGTTTCCCTACAGGGTATGGACTTTACGGTGGAACACCGCCCTGGTACAAAACATGTCAATGCTGATGGTCTGTCCAGATTTTTACGCCGTCAGGGGGACTATATTGCATCACCGCTTCTGTTGCCCTGCCAGTCATACTCTGCCATTATGCACTGCGATGACTAGGGAGGGAGAGAGAGAGCCAACATGCCACAATGACAATGAGCTATACTAATGGCAGAACAAAATTCCAAACAATATAAAAAGAATGGGCCGCTGTCATGAAAACAGCAAGGCCACGAGATATCACAAACCGGATAAGCAATACAAACTGCAAAGGTTTACCACACGTACCTGTGTACATCACCAGCATACGTCCTGTTGAGATTTCCCATAATTTAGCCACTGAGTCTTTTCCACTTGACAGAATGTACTTTGAATTTTTGGAAAAAATGGCAGAACACACTTCGGCACCATCGTGTGCTTTGTCGTATGTTGTGATGCAGCGGTTTGAAACACCGTCCCACAACTTAATACTGCCATCTCTACTGGAAGTTACATACGTGTTGGCAGTTGGGTTGTAGTTAACAGCAGTGATGGCATCCTTGTGCTGGTCATTGGGATTGCAAGAAACAAAACACTGGAATGTGTTAATATCATAAAGTCTCAGCGTAGGGTGCTGGGTCCCTACGGTTATAAAGTCGCCAGATGGGTGAAAGGAAATGGAGCGTATCATTTCAGCCTCCTGTTAAAGTATGGAAACATATATATTAGTTAGTATATACTGAAACACACATCAAACAATTTAAAACAACCACCAGTAAGAAGATAATATAAAAAACATGGCACCTGAATAATCTTATGGGCCAAAAACATGGCAGCCCCATTACCCTACGGACTAAAGTCTCATGCTAAGTCTCTTATTCGAAGGTCTGACGTTCATAGAATCTGCAACTGTTCTGCTGAAAATGTTTCCTCCACATATAAAAGATTGGCAATACAGATTATTAATAAGCCCAAGATCACCGCTGAAAATGTGGTGGAGTTGCACTGTTTTAAGATCCTAGAACAGCCGCAATAAAACTCTACGTTGGCAGTCAAAAGACTCTGGAGCAAGGGGATATTGAACAGAAAATGCCAAATACAATAGCAATAATAATATTTAATTGTTGATGTTTCTTTAGTTCTCACCTGGATATACTTGAAGGCCCTTTTTGCAGATGGCTTTGAATAATCAAATAACTTCACTGTAAAATCCTTGGAACCCGATGCCAGAATCTGCTCTGAGGGGTGGAAAGCTAGGCAAGAAACTTCATCCACATGATCATACAAAGTCCGGATAACAGGATGGTTTTCCATGTTCTGTTGCGCTGTCTCGTTCATCATGACCTGTGATGGTCAAATTCATTAAGACATTACATTTAAGCTTGACAGGGAAACTTTATTTAATTAACAATTTTCATTATTAAAGAAGAAGTTTAAATAGAGAGGAGTGGCGGTCAAGCAAAACCCACTTTTGTGAACGAGCAAACTTAGTGCAACCTTATGGAGAAAGTTCCGAGATGGGGCTACAAAAAGCTGCTAAGAAATAAGCTTCGGATTACAAGAGAACCTTCAGAGAGAGAAGTTGGTGTATTAGGGTTGTCCAATTAATCATAACTATAGCAAAACACACAGTGCCCTCTCAGACGCTGAGAAAATTCCATTTGCCTCAAAGCTATTGATTTTTAGTTTCTGATAAAAAAACGTTGCCAAGTGGGTGCCTCAAACTCGGCCTCCATTTGGCAAAGGGTCATTGGCTTTGATGAAGCCATTACAATAAGGGCTTCCTGGAAGGCACAGAAATATCTGCCAGTTTGGCACAGATTTCTAAATGTGGCAGGCAGTGCTTTGCATGGTTCTAAATAAGCCCTTATGTCTGTTCGTCATAAAATACGCATTTGGCTTGGCTGCTTGAAGTCAGTGTGTTTCTAGCCTATATATTCAGTAAGCAGGTAAATAGGGAAAATCCAAACTTTTAAATCCAGGTTCCAAGCGGAGTTCCCCATTCATCTGCAATAGCAAATGAACAGCATAAGTTCCCAACTTTTATCAAAGAAACCGGTTAGTAAAAGATGCTTTTTAGCTCAATTGCGTTTTTCCACAAGTTGTATTCTCTGAAGGCATTAGCGCTCCATTTCTAACATTTAGTTTTCTAGATTTCTATCAAGTTTTGCTACTGCTATTGATAAAATGAATACTTTGCTAAGTGCTTCTAATTTAAGATTGATGAATACTTAAACAAAAAGTTAAAATTTCTTGCAATAATACACATTTTTTAAATTGACAATCAATATATAGCACAGAAGAACTTTTAGTCACAGATCACTGGCAATTAACAGAGACATTTGTCTGTGTATATGCACTTCAAAAAGAAAAAAGGGATTTTCTTCAACAAAATGTTGTAGTACCATTAAATTGTACAATAAGTTATCATCTGATTGTTAAACTAGAAAGGGTCCCCATGATCTCCATTAGGTCCACAAATTTTCCTCATGGGGCCAACATGTTCTCAAAAAGCAATACATGTGACGTGGCCTATTATCTTTACACAGTAGGGTTTCAGGCAACCGGAATAGCTATCCTCTATGATGTTGCCTTGAGGGAGAAGGCAAATTTTCTTTTCATACTTTTTTAAAAATGGATTTCTGGTTCAGTTTTCCTTGGTTTCACATAATATCTCTATTAGAAAAGATATAAAATGGTGTCTTTCCTATAAGCATGATTTCTTAACAAGATAATTTTTAAACATTAAAATGTATCTAATGAAATGTATTGCAGTACACCATACAGGCTGAAATATCTAAATTTGAATGCTTTAATTTCGAAGACCCGTTTACAAAGAACAGACAGAACACCCCACCAACCCACTGTTGTCCTTTGCACACATTTAACTTCATTTCATTCACTCACTGGACCTTGTGTCGGACTGCAATCTAAAGAGCACCAGTAACAGAGATGTTTTTTTAAAAACAAAGTCAAACTTTCCAGGCATAGTTTTTTTCTGCCAGGATCTGCCTATTGAATGATAGCTATAACAATCTAAAATAGTGCACTTACAAGAAAGAAAACTATAATCAAATAAAGAGTGTTAGAGGGAGCAGCCTCTGAACTTACAAACACTGATGTTACTGGCCCACCACCACACCATGCAGCTGTTCAAGTGCGCGGGTCCTGTCAGTCACAGGACAGCAATTAGCACACAGGAAGTCAACTGAAACTGGACCACTAGCCTTGGAATACGCAACAAAGATAATAATCATCTTACCTTCAAATGTAGGAATCATGTTTTTCCTCAGATCCTTCGAAACCCTAAATTACAAAATAACATGCCTACTGCACATAGGAGTAACATTTCTTTCTACAGAAGGTCGAATAAAAGCTCCAGTTGCTCTAAACTGTACAAAATATTAAAAGACAGTAAGAGGGAAAAATGTGTTACTACTATACCTCAATCGGCATTGCACTTTTTGCCAACATTCGCTCTGTGTCAAGTATTTTTATGGAGGCGTCGGCAGAGCCAGTGGCTATCAACTGGCCGTCTCTACTGTACGTGGCGATGCGGCACGGCGCTTTGTGGGAGGTGACATAGCAGGTCTCATACTCGGACGCTTCCGGAGACATTGTCTGGACATCTGCATCAAACTCCAAGTCTATTCCTGTCCCTGGGGCGACGGTATCAGAGCGTCCAATTGCATACTGAACTGCACTGTCATCGTTTTCCATGCCTAAAACAAAAAGAAGCGAATGTAAAAGACTTCATATACAAGTTTTAAATGTAACAGCTGCAAACTGTATAAGCGATACAAAAGGGGATGATGGACGGAACGTTTGAGCCAATCAAACACTCACCCCCAGTCAACTGATCTGGGTTTAATCCATCATCATTCTTTAGCTCACTCCACCACCCCAGTTCAGACATGGCCATATGCAAATCAGTCTGACCCTGTGCCTCATGGGAACAGTCCAGCCCGAACTGCCAAGCCATGTCTTCCCTGGACCGGAAACAAGCATCCTAGGACCGGTTTCTGGCATTCCAGCCGTCATCAGCCAGGCTTGCTTGAATCCAGTGGCAAAGTGAGCAAGGGACCTGTGAGGAAGACCGAGTCAGCAAACCCCCCTCGTCCCCTTCTGAGCTTTTTCTTAAATCTCATACTACCAATAATGCGACGGACATGGTTCGGAAGGGGTTAACTCCCATCCCCTTACCTCATGAACAGGAAGCAGAACGCCCTCTCCGGGACGGCAGCCAATCACGAGAGACTACAGAGGCGGGGACTCCTCTTGAAAACCGGGAAGACGCGAGAAGTGAGGCGCGGAAGGACAACTGGCCGAAGGGAGGAATACGGAGCAGTATCCAGACAACGGAGAGCCGGGAACCGCCAGGACGAGAAGCAGACGAGGAGACTCAGGAAGACGAAAAAGGAGAAGACGCCGAACGGGAGGAGTGGACCGAAGAGTGGTGGACACCCCCGGAAGAAGGCTCAAACGCCGCCGCAGTTCAGGAGAACTGCGGCCCTAGCGGTACGTGAATCAGGGAAGGGGCACTGTATATATATATAAAAAAGGGGGGGGGGAGGAGAGTCCAAGGGACTTAAGGGATACGGGCACTAACGAGAGCACTGCCTTGCATAGGATCGTTCACCTACCATCACCCCCTTCTCCCTCAGCACGTCGTAGATATCCGCACAACACCCACCCCACCTGTTACTCTCACCGAGCGAATACGCCAGCAAGAGTCACCATAACCACTAAAAAGAAGCACAGTAAACGTCCATCGTATCCCAGACCCGGAAGAAAAGGGGTCATTCACTTCCCGTGTAGTCCACGAAGCCTACTAGTACTGGGCTGACTCACGGATATTGAGTTCAAACACTCCCTGAGCACTTTGGGAAACCGGTGGTGGTACGTGAGTTACCCTCACGTCAGTCTGAGGGAAAGACAGGTATCCTGACCGCCTCTCTCTCTTCTTTTCTCCCCTCTACATCCCCGGGGTTGTACCACATCGACGCCATACGAGGAGAAGAGAGACGAGATCCAGCAGAGACACTGGGAGAAAACCACCAAAGACCTTCAGACCCTTGTTGCGAACTTGAGTTGACTTTCTCTTTGGCACTGTATAATAAATGACACCATCATTCAGCCACACGTAAGACCTCCTCGTTTTACTTTCCGACCATCCCTCTCACACCTGGTGTCAGAAGTGGGATCAGGAAAAATGGAGGCAGTCGTCAAAAAGATGGCTGAAAGCCAAGAGAAACTAGAACGGTGTATGGAGAAGTTCTTGTCTGTCGCTGAAGAGGACCGGGAAAAGATGCATAAGACCCTGGCAGAACAAGGCCAGACCCAGGAAACAGTTATAGGGAAGCTGGCCGACACACTCAGCCAACAAAGAGGCTCAATGGGGTTTCCCTCTGTCGTCCTGCAGAAATATGTAGGGGGAAGACCCCGATTACTTTTCTCCAACTTTGAACGCATGGCCAGGGCCGCAGGTTGGAGTCAAGATAAGTGGGGACAATATGTAGGTCCCCTGTTGACCGGCGATCTCCAGGCGGCCTACCAATCTGTGAACCCCCTTGGTCTTACCCCTTATGACGATGTCAAAAAGAGCATATTAGAACGGATGGGAATAGATGAAGAATCGTTTCGCATTCGCTTGCGACAACTCAAGGAAGGACCACAGGAAACACCCCGTGCCTTGGCCTATAGAGTCCGGGACACAGCAGATAGATGGTTGAAACCACAGCAATCAACCAAAGAGGAAATTATGGAGAAAATTTACTTAGAGCAGTACTTATCCTCCCTATACCCGAATATCCAGAAGTGGGTGAGACAGCATACTAATCTGACTTTGGATAGAGCCATTGACATTGCCGGTGCTTTCCTTAGGGCCCAAGAACCCCAAAGGGGACGGGAAGACCTACATTGGAAGCAGCCGGGAGCCCCCTTTAAAGCCAATAGGCCGCCACAATCCATACGTAAGCCAGAGACTATTACCCTTCTACCGGGTCCCTCCCTTTCACACCCCCCCCCCTCGGGTCCCCATTCAACCCGGACCCCAGTGCTACAATTGTGGGACCATAGGCCATATAGCTCGCTTTTGCCCCCAGAAGGAAGAACCTATGGAGGTAGGACTTATACGCAATTACTATTGTGGTTCCGCAGGTGCCCGTCCTCCATACCATAGAATAGTACAGGTGAATGGAGAAGAAAGAGAGGCTTTAATCGACACTGGCTGTCTACAAAGTGTCATCCAGCCCCAAGCAATACCGGGGGGAGTCCCAACTACTACAGGGTATGTCGCGATACAATGCGTACATGGGGACAGTCATCAGTACCCCACCACCGAGGTCACAATCCAACATGACCCCTCAATGAAAGCGGAAGCATTAAAAGTAGGCCTTATCCCTCGATTGCCTGAAACCCTAGTGTTAGGAAATGACTACCCCCACATGCCCAAACTAGTGAAGGAAACCTGGGCAGAAGGGGAAGAATGGAGAAAGACAGCACCTTTTGCACAAGAAGTTGAGCCAGACCTAGTCCCGGGGAAACACAGGAAAAGTGGCCAACAGAAAAAGAGAGAAAAAAGGAACTGGACAAGGGTCGCCCTAACCCGTAACAGTGAGACCCCAGTCTGGCAGTATGAGCGAGGGTTTCAGGAGGCCCAGCGGGATGATCCGGCCTTAAGGGAAGCCTGGAACCGGGCCACAAAAGAAGAGGATCCAGAGCAAGTAGGTCCCCAGTTTTTTATCAAAAAAAACTTACTGTATCGTAAAGGTGGGAGGGGTTTACCTGCTCAGTTATTAGTACCCCAGCCTTATAAAGAGAAAGTCTTATTCTTAGCCCATAGTCACCTGTTGGGAGGACACTTCGGGGAGGACAAAACGGAAAAGACCATCTTGGAAAGGTTCTATTGGCCTGGCATTTTCTCACAAGTTCGGAAATACTGCAGAGAATGCGCCATCTGCCAAAAAAACAGTAGAAATATGCCATCACGAGCACCCTTACGCCCTTTACCGATTATTCAAGAACCCTTTTCCCGGGTGGGCATGGACATCATAGGCCCCTTACTACCCTCACGAAGCGGATGTCGATTCGTGTTGGTTTTGGTCGATTATGCCACTCGCTTTCCGGAAGCCGTGGCCTTACGCCAACCGAACGCTTCCCAAATCGCTAAGGCCATGATCTCCATCTTCTCAAGAGTGGGGTTTCCTAAAGAACTGGTCACGGATCAAGGAACCCCTTTTATGTCTCACCTCATGAAACAAGTGTGTCTCTCCCTCAACATCAAACAAATCCGTACCTCGGCATATCACCCCCAAACAGATGGGTTGGTGGAACGCTATAACGCCACGCTAAAAGCAACGCTTAAAAAGATGTTAAATCTTGAAACCAGGAAGTGGGAAGACATGCTACCCCTTGCTCTCTTTGCGATACGCTGTCAAGTCCAAAAGAGTACTGGGTATTCTCCCTTCGAATTGCTGTACGGACGTCAGCCGCGGACTTTACTGGATATGTTGAAAGAGGAGTGGGAAGAGGACCCCGAAGGGGCGAAACCCCTTCCAGACTACATACTTAGTCTAAAAACACATTTAAGTCAGATCCGTAACCTTGTCCAGTCCCATCTCGAACAGGCACAAAGCGCCCAAAAAAACACAATACGATAAAAAAGCCAAAATGCGATCTTTTGCTGTTAACGACTTCGTTCTCTTAATGATACCCTCTTCTGATCATAAGTTGTTGGGACAATGGCAGGGACCATACCGGATTATTGCCAAAGTGACTCCAGTAACCTATCGCCTGGAATTAGACCCCCAGAAAAAAGGGAAAACACAGATATATCATGTTAACCTTCTGAAACGATGGGAGGGGGCTATTCCTGTCAATTGGGACTTACCCCGGGACTCGAGCCTTTGTTCGGACAAAGTATAGACAAAGACCTCCCTGAAATCCAAAAGAGAGAATTAGAAAGCCATTTACGACCCCTACAAAAAGTATTCTCCTTACTACCGGGAAAGACTCACCTGGTAGAGCACGCCATCATTACTCCTGCTGATACGAAGGTGAAACTGCGTCCTTATCGCATACCGGAGTCCTGTCGACAGGCCATAGAAAAGGAGGCACAACAAATGTTGATGATGGGTATCATCGAACCCTCGAATAGTGAGTGGAGTTCACCAATCGTGTTGGTACCGAAGCCGGACGGGTCCATCCGCTTTTGCATCGACTTTCGGGAGGTGAACAAGATCTCCCGGTTTGATTCCTATCCTCTCCCGAGAGTCGATGAATTGGTGGAACGTCTGGGAACCGCTCGGTACATCAGCACCCTAGACTTGTGTAAGGGGTATTGGCAGGTGCCCCTGAGACCAGGAGACCGGGAGAAAACGGCTTTTTCAACACCCAGCGGTCTATACCACTTTACCGTTCTCCCCTTTGGTCTCCATGGTGCTCCTGCCACCTTTCAACGTCTAATGAACACGGTTTTAAAACCCTGTTCTGAGTTTTCAGCGGCTTACTTAGATGATATTGTTATCCATAGTTCCTCCTTGGAGGAACATCTCAACCACCTGGTACAGGTGATCAAAGCACTAAGAGAAGCCGGTTTAACCATCAACCCTGCCAAAAGCAAGCTCGCTGCCCAATCAGTGAAGTATTTAGGATATCTTTTGGGGGAAGGGTACATAAAACCCCAAACCGAGAAAGTAGCAGCTATTTCCAACATCCCGTTCCCCAGAACGAAAAAAGAGTTGAGGGCATTTCTTGGGGTTTTGGGGTACTATCGGAGATTCATTCCCAAATTTTCCCAGATAGCCACTCCCTTGACCGATTTATTTCAAAAGAACAGAACGACAGAAAAAGAGTTGAAACATCCTTCCCCTCCCCTCCTTCAGGCCTTCCAGAGATTAAAACAAGCCCTAACGTGTCATCCAGTGTTGTTGAGCCCTGACTATTCCCAACCCTTTATCCTACAAACGGACGCATCCGACACAGGCTTAGGTGCGGTATTATCCCAGACTGATCCCCAGGGTCAGGAAAGACCCATTCTCTATATTAGTAGGAAACTCTTTCCTCGGGAAAAAAGGTACGCAGTCATTGAGAAGGAAGCACTCGCCATTAAATGGGCTATCGACGCCCTCCGATATTATCTAGAAGGGAGGGAGTTCACCCTTTTCACTGACCATGCCCCGCTGGAATGGTTATCCCAAAACAAGGGACACAACGACAGGGTGCTGAGATGGTTCCTTGCATTACAGCCATATCGGTTCCATACCAAGCATCGGAAAGGCAAGGATCAGGCCAACGCTGATTATCTATCCCGATACCCTCTTGACTTAATTCTTGAGGACAAGAATGTTAGGGAAGGGGGATGTGAGGAAGACCGAGTCAGCAAACCCCCCTCGTCCCCTTCTGAGCTTTTTCTTAACTCTCATACTACCAATAATGCGACGGACATGGTTCGGAAGGGGTTAACTCCCATCCCCTTACCTCATGAACAGGAAGCAGAACGCCCTCTCCGGGACGGCAGCCAATCACGAGAGACTACAGAGGCGGGGACTCCTCTTGAAAACCCGGAAGACGCGAGAAGTGAGGCACGGAAGGACAACTGGCCGAAGGGAGGAATACGGAGCAGTATCCAGACAACGGAGAGCCGGGAACCGCCAGGACGAGAAGCAGACGAGGAGACTCAGGAAGACGGAAAAGGAGAAGACGCCGAACGGGAGGAGTGGACCGAAGAGTGGTGGACACCCCCGGAAGAAGGCTCAACGCCGCCGCAGTTCAGGAGAACTGCGGCCCTAGCGGTACGTGAATCAGGGAAGGGGCACTGTATATATATATAAAAAAGGGGGGGGGGAGGAGAGTCCAAGGGACTTAAGGGATACGGGCACTAACGAGAGCACTGCCTTGCATAGGATCGTTCACCTACCATCACCCCCTTCTCCCTCAGCACGTCGTAGATATCCGCACAACACTCACCCCACCTGTTACTCTCACCGAGCGAATACGCCAGCAAGAGTCACCATAACCACTAAAAAGAAGCACAGTAAACGTCCATCGTATCCCAGACCCGGAAGAAAAGGGGTCATTCACTTCCCGTGTAGTCCACGAAGCCTACTAGTACTGGGCTGACTCACGGATATTAAGTTCAAACACTCCCTGAGCACTTTGGGAAACCGGTGGTGGTACGTGAGTTACCCTCACGTCAGTCTGAGGGAAAGACAGGTATCCTGACCGCCTCTCTCTCTTCTTTTCTCCCCTCTACATCCGCGGGGTTGTACCACATCGACGCCATACGAGGAGAAGAGAGACGAGATCCAGCAGAGACACTGGGAGAAAACCACCAAAGACCTTCAGACCCTTGTTGCGAACTTGAGTTGACTTTCTCTTTGGCACTGTATAATAAATGACACCATCATTCAGCCACACGTAAGACCTCCTCGTTTTACTTTCCGACCATCCCTCTCACAGGACCCACGTCTGGGCATACCCCCGCCAACTTAGGGCGAACAAAGCGATACAAAAGGGGATGATGGACGGAACGTTTGAGCCAATCAAACACTCACCCCCAGTCAACTGATCTGGGTTTAATCCATCATCATTCTTTAGCTCACTCCACCACCCCAGTTCAGACATGGCCATATGCAAATCAGTCTGACCCTGTGCCTCATGGGAACAGTCCAGCCCGAACTGCCAAGCCATGTCTTCCCTGGACCGGAAACAAGCATCCTAGGACCGGTTTCTGGCATTTCAGCCGTCATCAGCCAGGCTTGCTTGAATCCAGTGGCAAAGTGAGCAAGGGACCCACGTCTGGATTCAAGCAAGCCTGGCTGATGACGGCTGGAATGCCAGAAACCGGTCCTAGGATGCTTGTTTCCGGTCCAGGGAAGACATGGCTTGGCAGTTCGGGCTGGACTGTTCCCATGAGGCACAGGGTCAGACTGATTTGCATATGGCCATGTCTGAACTGGGGTGGTGGAGTGAGCTAAAGAATGATGATGGATTAAACCCAGATCAGTTGACTGAGGGTGAGTGTTTGATTGGCTCAAGCTGCTCCGTCCATCATCCCCTTTGTATCGCATTGTTCGCCCTAAGTTGGCGGGGGTATGCCCAGACGTGGGTCCCTTGCTCACTTTGCCACTGGATTCAAGCAAGCCTGGCTGATGACGGCTGGAATGCCAGAAACCGGTCCTAGGATGCTTGTTTCCGGTCCAGGGAAGACATGGCTTGGCAGTTCGGGCTGGACTGTTCCCATGAGGCACAGGGTCAGACTGATTTGCATATGGCCATGTCTGAACTGGGGTGGTGGAGTGAGCTAAAGAATGATGATGGATTAAACCCAGATCAGTTGACTGGGGGTGAGTGTTTGATTGGCTCAAGCGTTCCGTCCATCATCCCCTTTTGTATCGCTTTGTTCGCCCTAAGTTGGCAGGGGTATGCCCAGGCGTGGGTCCCATGCTCACTTTGCCACTGGATTCAAGCAAGCCTGGCTGATGACGGCTGGAATGCCAGAAACCGGTCCTAGGATGCTTGTTTCCGGTCCAGGGAAGACATGGCTTGGCAGTTCGGGCTGGACTGTTCCCATGAGGCACAGGGTCAGACTGATTTGCATATGGCCATGTCTGAACTGGGGTGGTGGAGTGAGCTAAAGAATGATGATGGATTAAACCCAGATCAGTTGACTGGGGGTGAGTGTTTGATTGGCTCAAGCGTTCCGTCCATCATCCCCTTTTGTATCGCTTTGTTCGCCCTAAGTTGGCGGGGTATGCCCAGACGTGGGTCCCTTGCTCACTTTGCCACTGGATTCAAGCAAGCCTGGCTGATGACGGCTGGAATGCCAGAAACCGGTCCTAGGATGCTTGTTTCCGGTCCAGGGAAGACATGGCTTGGCAGTTCGGGCTGGACTGTTCCCATGAGGCACAGGGTCAGACTGATTTGCATATGGCCATGTCTGAACTGGGGTGGTGGAGTGAGCTAAAGAATGATGATGGATTAAACCCAGATCAGTTGACTGGGGGTGAGTGTTTGATTGGCTCAAGCGTTCCGTCCATCATCCCCTTTTGTATCGCTTTGTTCGCCCTAAGTTGGCGGGGGTATGCCCAGACGTGGGTCCCTTGCTCACTTTGCCACTGGATTCAAGCAAGCCTGGCTGATGACGGCTGGAATGCCAGAAACCGGTCCTAGGATGCTTGTTTCCGGTCCAGGGAAGACATGGCTTGGCAGTTCGGGCTGGACTGTTCCCATGAGGCACAGGGTCAGACTGATTTGCATATGGCCATGTCTGAACTGGGGTGGTGGAGTGAGCTAAAGAATGATGATGGATTAAACCCAGATCAGTTGACTGGGGGTGAGTGTTTGATTGGCTCAAGCGTTCCGTCCATCATCCCCTTTTGTATCGCTTTGTTCGCCCTAAGTTGGCGGG